>PXIH01S0013153.1:2544-14561 GCA_003024985.2 Euperipatoides rowelli
AAAGTGAATGGTCAAATAAAGTAGGCTACAAAATTAGGAATAAATCTTAATGATTTATTCTGGAGTTTATCAATTATTATTGATAAATGACATATATATTATATGCATTGAGGGGGTAGGAATAATTTAATTCAATATCGCATAAGATTTCCCAAGAATAATCTCTGTAAAACATTTTTAATTAAACCAATGTTCTCCTAATGTAAATACATAAGCAGCAGTGTCTAGTTCCATATTATTTTCCGTTAAATAAGACCAATATATAGTTTGTCACTCGCTCCATCCACATTATCATCTGCCTAAACTATTTTTTTTTTCATTTAGGCTGATCTCTAGGTTGATATCTATCATTATTGAACTATTTGACATGTAAAATGTTGATATATGACTCACTTTAGAAAACATATGACATACAGAAAATATACTTACAAACATTTGTATGATGGTAGCCTCCACTACTAAAACACTTTGCATCGAGGTGGCTTACTCCTGATTTGTGATTTTATTATCATTGACAGAAAATATTTTTAATACTTTATGTAATTTGTTAATAACAAACAATACTTTGAAATCAATCCAAATCAATCCTTCTGTAATTCAATCAACAAATGCCACTTCACATGCATCTTAAAAATTCAGAGTGCATTTATTTAGCCTACTACTGCTTTTGGATTAACATCAAATGCAGCTCATACACTAAGCAATCACATCAACAAAAATGTAGCAAAGTTATAAAATGTGACTTTTATCAGCTCTTTGATATAGAAAAATATTATCAACATATTGAAAATTTGAATCAAGCATCTTTGTATTGATAGGAAATCTTCTTCCCCTGGTCAGTGTTCGATTCTAAGTTTTGACCAGCTGTCTTTCTCTTCACCTTGAAAATCTGGCTAATTTCTCTTGTTTTCTGCTCTGCATCGATTTATATACTATATTGTTGCCTTAGTAGCGATGTTTATATTGAATTTCTTCCTATAGGTTGCTANTGTGTGTGTGTGTGTGTGTGTGTGAAAGCACAATATTATCAACATATTGATTGTGTGTGTGAAAGCACAATATTATGGCAATGATGTTGAGAGTAGGCTTGTTTGTCATTGGCTATATAAAAATTCTCTAATTTTTCAGCGAACAGTGAGAATTCTTCACCTGCTCAATGATTTCTCCAATGAATCCCCATAAATTGTGAACTTGTATAAAATACATTTAGTTGTTTTAAATCCAATACTCCTCACCAATTTCTGATTTTCTGAAGTTAAATGTCTATTTCTCCTATGCAACAACCATATACAGTAAATAAGATGCTAAGTAAGTAAAATATAAATAATCATATATCTTAATGAAATATACAGCGTTTAAAGATCTGCACCAGCACCTTATAGGGGGAAAATCTTGCATTTCTTAGTAAATATAATACAAAAATACATAATTTAATAAAACAGTTTTGCCTACCACTCATGAAACTGGGTCAATACACCACACTCTGTAGTTAAGATCATAACTCATATGATGGTGATTCTGATTCAAATAATGGTTCTAATATGATATTTCTAATTCAAAAGATTATGTTTTTTAATTCTTTTCACAATATTACAATTGATATTTCTAATTGTTATGATAATTTTTCTATTTCTCTTATATTTCTAGTTTAAATTATGATCTTGCTCATCTTTATGTTATTAATGTTCCTCACTGAAATGATGTCTGTTATGATACTGTTTTAATTTATATAATGTTTCTAATTTTAAGATGATAATTTAGATAATAATATTTCTATTTAAGATGACAATGTTTTTAATGCAATTTATGATGTTTCTAATTCAGAAGAATGTTTCTACTGATTGTTTCTAATTCAGATCATATTTCTATGATGATGTTTCTAAATCAGATGATGATGCTTCTAGTTCAGATGATGATGTTTCTAAATGAAACAATGATATTCTAATTATCATGATCTTACTAATTATTATGATGTTCTAATTCAGACATTAAAGTTTTTAATTCAGACATTAATTCAGATTATATTTCTAAATATTATTGTTTATAATTTAGATAACAATGTTGCTAATCAAGATGATGTTTCTAATTCAAATGATGATGTTACTACTGTAATTAAGATGCTGATTTTTCTATAATATTCATTTGAATATTAAGATTAATCTCGGATAAAATACTATTAACTATCTTTCTTTGCCATAACTTTCATCTCTTCTCTACAGATAGCTTATGGCAGTCATAGTTGGTACATAGCAAACAACCAATATACTACTGTAGCCTACATATTTTTTTTAAAAATGATCTCAAATGTAAATATGAATGCCCCTTAAATTGGATAAATCAAAATCTATAACTTTCAATTTTTTTACCTTGTCTCTTGTTTCTTATTGTTATTTTATTATTAATTATTATAATATTAAGTAATAATTTTTAAAATAATCACAAAGATTTACCCTCAATAAGTTCTCCATCATCATTGTGAGTTTCAACTTCTATATTTATCAAATTTTTTTCCGTATTAAATTCAAAAAACGTATCGCCTAGAATTACTATGTGTGAAGCCATTTTCACAGGGAGACCATTAATCCAGTAACCATCATAAATCATTCCTGAGGCATGAATCAATTTTCCATAGCCACTAAATGCATCTTTACACCATTGACCCTAAAAGAAACATTATATAATCCAAATATCACTAAGTCCTCATTTACTTTAATATAGCCTACTGAATATGGTATACTTTAAAAAAAAAATTACTGTAAAAAAAGAATTGTCACATGTTGCTAATGAGCCATATCCATGTGTTTTATCATTCATCCAGTTGCCTTCATATTTATCTCCATTTCTATGGAAGAAAAGAAATGGGATAAAAGATAAATTATAAATTTGTAGATTTAGTTTTAAAAAGTCAATATTTGAGATTTTATGTTAAATTGTCGTGTATTGCATGTACAATATGTAGGAAAGAAAGGCCGGTTCTAGTGCTATGACCAATCAGAATTGAGCACCCACAATGCATTTATATCAACAATACAGGGGGATCTATGACATTATCATGAAAATTACTGACATTTTCTAAATAGTTTTGAAGTTTCCTGAATATGTTTGTGGCCCTGCTGAAGAGGGATACAGTTCATTTACATACATATGTTAATGGTGTCATTCTCGAATATTCTTAAAGGTAGGTGTGGCACTGTGTGGCCCTGCTGAAGAGGGATGCAGCTCATTTGCATATGTTAATGATGATGATGTCATTCCTGAATATTCCCGAACGTAGGTGTGACACTTCATCAATTTCAATATATCCACAGTAAATCCAAGATGGTGGCTAAATATTTTTTTTCTGAAGTACTCTAACCTTGAAGGAGCATGGTCTTATGCCACCTAACCTAATATCCAATCTGACATCTTGCACAGAATGATGTGCATGACTGTCATTCTGTAAAACTTGAATGTGATTCCTCAGAGGTTTGTACTTTGGGAACTAGGTAGAAAACTCTGTGATGTCACATGTACTAGTTTGAGAATGGATGTGATGCCATTCAGATGAGCAGAACAATATTTTTTTGTGATTTTTGCTGATCTGTAAACGTGAATATGATGTCACAGGGACTTATGTTTTGAACCCCTTATGTGTTATTATTTCTATCATTGAATTTAAAACCTGTAGGTTTCAGTAGTAATTTTCATACTAAGTTTCAGCCAGATTAGCAGTTCTACTTAGTCGACCGCTACCAATGTGTGAACCCTGCTTCGTTGGAATAAACTATAATAGTTAATCGTTGTGAAAAAACCACACTGAAGCATGATGAATGATTTCACACATATTTGTGAATTATATATCCTTTATTATTTAAAAAAAAAAAGATAATTTAATCATTAATTTTTAATGTTTATACTTTTTATATTTTTAAAATCAATTAATTATAATTTAAAACAACTTTTCTAGAACACTACCCTTCATCTCAATGCTAGCCTATGGGCAGAAAAGTGCCTTTCTTTAAATCACTATGAAGTTTGGAAAAATCTTAGTCTAAAATCGTAAACGCAATATAGAAATTAAAACTTAATAGTAATCTGAAATAAATAATTTTAACTATACTAATTTTAACTGGCAGATATTGAAAAAAAAAAGGATGCAGAGCAATAAATTAAGATGTGCAACCAGGCAATTTACTGCTCAAGGCTGTCACAAGCACAAGTTCAAAAATCCTTAAAAAATATAAATTTTTTTTCTTTTAATTTAAAACATTTAAAATCAATTGAAATTTTGTTTCTAAACGTATTAGAAAGATTACTATTGACTAGTCAAGCAGAACGTATTAGACTCTCTCAACAGCATTTAGAGCGCATACATTCAAAGTGCGTTTTATAGTAAGAAGTCTCAGCACTTTTTTTTATTCTAAAACATTCCAAATATGCATAAAATCATATTTTTTCATGTGCAAAAATTCCTGATTTTTAAAATGAGCCTCCATTTAAGCTGATCTGTGGGAATTATTGGATTTATCGCCATTTACTGAGCACTATCAAAAAGTTTAGTGTTTTTTTTTTCTTTACTTTTTTTTTAATCTGTAAATCACTCCTCCAAAATCAAGTTACCAGATAACTGATGTCCAGAAGGTTATTATTATTGCCTTCAAGAAATATGGACTTATTAATAGAGAAATTGCATGCAAATTGGGATGTAACACTATTAGGCGGAATTTAGCCGAGCAAGTTGCCCTAGGCAAAATGGATCGCAAAATAAGGGTTCCAAGAAGAAAAGCAACAGCTATTGAATACATGTTGTTTTTGTGACTCTGTTTGGTCTGGAAATCATTTATCAAGTTATATCTGATTTGGGGAAAGAAAATTGTAATTATGTATAATTGTTTGTTCTAAATTAATTTTATAACATAAAGTTTTATATGTTTATTAGTTTGAATATTGCCATTAATGCTTGTTCTGTTGATAAAAATTAGTTGTATTTTATCTCACTAAAGAGAAAAATTGGAGGGAAATAGACACTGCTTCACTTTTTTAGCTGCAAAATGTGTTTTAATCTACTAATTATGTTGTAAAGGGCACATGGCCTAAAAATAATCTTTATTTGGAATGTATAATATTGTATATCAAAATATGTTTAGCCACGCATGCATATTTACCATCAGTCTAGGTTGAACTAACATCGTGGTCAACCAATCGTTCAACACATACTAACATTGTAACCCAATTTTGACTAGAGACTAAATTTCAGCTTATTAATCAATCAAACTCTTGTTTTCTCACCATGAATAAAACATTGGTCTGTCGAGGCGGATAGCATGGTGGAATGTGCTTAGCAGCAAAATGTAATTATCGCTACACAGTAGGCTATATCGTCATTGTGATGGTCAGGTATATTCAACCACCTAGTTTGTCTTATTTATTAATGAATTGGGTTTGAGAGGAATTGATTGATTGAATTATATTGTTTTTTTAATGCATTGTTAGTTTTGGATGCAACTGCTTCATAATGGAACCTATATTGAAAACAAAACGTGTTTTAAAAACTAGACTATCACGTATCCAATCTGCCATTGATACACAGTCTACATTGTAGACATTGGATGCCATGGCTTACCAACACTGGATGTAAGAATTCCTACATCCAGTGTTGGGCTAGAGAATTTATTAATATCATTATGTAAACTATGGTTTCAATAAAAAGTTAATAATAATAATAAGGTCAATCAGTTAGAAGAAGACTTCAATAAACTGTTACTTGAAGTAAGTCAGGTTTGTGATGATCAACAGTATGAGAGTTATGAGGTAGAGTTTAATGAGTTGGACACCTACATACACTCACAGGTAGGTTGAGTGCAACAATGGTACCACAAATTGCATCTACTCAGCCACCATCCACTTCTTTGACTGAGTTACGTCTGCTTAGGATTGAGTTGCCCTCCTTTTCTGGCAAGTATGAAGAATAATTAACTTTTCTAGATTGTTTGTAGCCTCAGTCCATAACAATTCAACTCTTAGTGGAGCACAAAAACTTCATTACCGGTACTCAAAGACATCTGTTAAAGAGGAGGCAGCTTTGCTGATACAGTCAATCCCAATCACTAATTATAAGGAAGCTTGGGAGATATTGGTACAGNGTTACCAAAATGTCTATTAAATAGCAAATGCCCATCTGACAGGCTATTGACACAGTCTAGTATCAACAGTGGCTCTGCCCAATCACTTAGGAAATGGGTAGATACCACCAATGAGTATGTGCGTGCAATTAGGGTACATGGAGTACCCATTGAGCACTGGGAGCTTTCTCTGGTAAGGGATGAGCTGACAACCTACACAAAACTTATGCAATTCTTGGATCAACATGCACATGCTTTGGCAACCTCAGATCGGCAACCAGGAGTGGTGCAGGTACCATGACTGGGTTCAAACAGGTTAAATCATCTAAACAAACATTGGTGCATCATGGAATTGTGAATGTTGAAAAGTCCTTGCATTGCAAAGGAGATCATATGCTATACAGGTGCACAATGTTTTTAAATCTTAACATTCGTGATTGCCAGGCTGCGGTTAAGAGGCTGAGACTGTGTTAGAACTGTCTGCGTGGAAATATCAAGTCCAACAATGTAATGGCAGTAAATGTAGGAAATGTAATGTAATGGTCATAACCACACACACTTATTCACACAGATGTTTCTCCAGCACTGCCACAGGTGGATCAAACTATAGCCAATCATCACTTCAGTAAGCCTGTTCATGCACATCAGGTTTTGTTGTCAACAGCACTGGTGAATGTTCTTGGTGGTGATGGTGAGTGGCATGTTGTTTGTGTACTTCTGGATTTGGCATCTCATGTGAGGTTAATGACAGAAAACTGTGTACAGAGACTAGGTCTCAGAAAAAATAAAACTTCAGTGGCTATTACAGGTGTTATGGCACAAACAGTTGCCACTTCATTTGCAAATGTACGGCTTACTTTGTCACCAGTTCAGCCGCCAAGTGAACTGTTCTCTGTTGATGCTCTGGTGTTGACTAACATCACTAGCTGGCATACAAATATACAAATTGATACCAAGAGGTGGACACATTTGACAAACTTACCTTTGGCTGATCCTCAGTATCTGATACCTGGCCACATTGATACCATATTGGGAGCGGATGTATATGCAGATTTGTTGGAAGGGGGTGTGCAAGGGTCCTGAGGGATCACCTACAGTGGTACAAAACATATAGGGTGGGTGTTGTGGGATATTGCATTCACCTACATTGGGAGCAGTGGTAAGCCACCATGTTCAGTGTATTACTAATGTGGACATTCATCAATTCTGGAATATTGATAGTGATTCGTCAGCCAGAATTTTGACATCTGAGGAGACTTCATGTGAGGAATATTTTACAGCCACTTATTCAAGGACTGATTCTGGTTTTTTTTGTAGTAAGCCTTCCATTCAGAACAGACATTCATAGGTGGAAACAGGTTGAGCATCGCCTTTGTAAAACACCTGAACTACAACTCCAACATGCATCTTTTATGAAGGAATACCTCACGATGGCTCATATGGAACCAGTGGAAGCCCATGAACCATACTTGCCTCCTGAAAAGACCTCCTATTTGCCCCATTATGCTGTTTTCAAAACCAGTTGCACTACTACAAAGGTTTGAGTGGTGTTTGATGCTTCGGCAAATCGTCTCTGGGGTTTCCCTAAATGACAAGTTAATGGTGGGACCAAAGCTACAGTATCGCCAAGTTAAGATGCATCCAGAGGACACAAATAATCAGCACATTGTATGGAGAGTGGCCCCTGATCAACCCATTCAAGACTTCTGGCTTCTGACTCTCACATATGGTACTACCTCAGCACCTTATCAAGCTGTGAGTTGTTTGAGACAATTAGCAGAAGATGGAAGGGAGACATGGCCTATTGTGTCTATGGTGTTGTTGAGGGGGTTCTATGTTGATGATTTGCTGTCTGGGGCCAGCTCTGTGTATGAAGCTCTTCAGTTACAGAGCAACCTTCTACAACTTTTGGCAAGTGGGGATTTTAAGTTTTGTAAATGGTCCTCCAACAGTTCCACCATATTGGAGGCAATTCCCTCCAAAGCTAGAGAAACTTCACTGCCATTTCACATCTGGGGTGATCAGAGTGTAAGAGCTTTGGGGAACAATTGGCATTCGGGAGCAAATCATTTTCACTTCACTCTTCTTCGTTTGATCAAGGGGTGACAGTGTCGAAACGTTCACTGCTGTCAGAAATGGCCAAACTCTATGAACATTTGGCTGGCTGGCACCAATCACCATTCATGCTAAGTTGTTATTTCAGACACTTTGGAAGCACGAGTTGAGTTGGGATCAACAAATTCCTGAGGAATACCAGACTCAGTGGGGTCTTTACTAACACGATCTACTACACATTTGTGAGCTCAACATCCAATGTTGCATCTCTCTGCTTAACCCATTCCTAAACTAACTACATAAAATGGTAAATTGCAAACAATTATAAGTATTTTAATAATTAACCAAACAATATTAACCATCAGGTATGCATAAATTATCTCAAATTGAACATAATTTTATGGCTTTCAAACAAATTTATATTCATTTTTTTAATGAATAAAATGGGCTTTTTTTAAGCCATATTTTAACACTGAAAATTCAGCAATGTAATTATTTTTTATGAAGTTAGGTGCACCAGCACAATTTCACTTTAATCTAAACTCTCAAGAATGCTATAATTGATGAAGTTCCACCCTACCAGATTGACTTAAGAAATTATGAAAAAAATAATAAATCTTTACCAATTTTAATAATTTTTTCATAGTTTTAAAGCTAATTTTTTTTTTTAATTTTACAAAAAATATATTTTTTTGTTGTGGCTTTTTCACGACAATTGACTATCTATACATACAGTTTATACTGGTCTTCAAAAACAATCGCTCCCTTTACTGATTGTCACAATATTTAGCCAGTACAAACTACTGAATAATCAGTGCCACGCTAAACGTTGTGCTAGAATGAGTGGTTAAGGAGAAATAGCAAACCAATATATAGACTTTTCTACTTTTATTATATAGATTGCAAAGTGTAACTAAGAATTTATACTTCTGTAATTGTTTACTGATTAAGGATTTATACTGTATATTATGGTACTATAATTTAATAAGAAGAGGCTTAATTAAGGGTCAGGATATTAGTTGTGTATTTTGCAAAGGATGTATTGAGAATCAGATGCATTTGTTTAAAGAGTGTCATAAGAGTCAGGTCTTTCTTCTGAAGCACAAGGATGAATTGAAAATGATGAATGGACAGTATATGAACTTCACAAATATAAATATAAGGAAGATAAGTATCAATGGAAGGATAAGAGTGGTGATTTTGTACTATAGCATTTGGAAATCAAAGATGTGCAAAGATTTTTTTCTGGGCTGTGTAATACAGATATGGAAATTACATACACTGAGTTGATGCAGAAGTTCATATCCAAAGACATTATTAGATTTCAGAATCATGAACTTAAAAAAAGATGGGATGATAGTGCATTGTTGCAGTACTGTTAAAAGCCATGTCTTAGTGAAATTAGGCTGGACTTGTAAAGGCAGATCTATGTGGAAATGGTTTCATAAATTGCTAAGACTATTGTATCTATCCCACTCTGGTTCATAATATGGTTTGCTGTGATTTATTGGGTTAGTAAGTATGCTTTCCCGTCCTTTGTAATGTTTTAATAAAAAAAAAAAACTTTTGATCATGAAAAAAAAAAACAGATGCAAAAATATGCCCATGCTTGTGCATTTTGGATGCATTCCCCAAAATTATGATGTCATTTGCCACCATTGCCACGGTAAATATCCTGCCATATAATTTGAATGCATTAATATAAGTAGAAATTTTAAATATTAAGTTTATTATGTGCATACTTACTCATAAACCTGAATTCCTCTGCCATGTCTCATTCCTTGCAGGAAAGTTCCTTCATAAATTACTGTTTCAGCTTTGTTTTTTAAAATAGCAAATCCTAAAATTTGTGAAATTTCTTTATTTATAACAGTATAAAAATAAAATCTGAAAACTAAAATCTTTTGCTAAAATTTAGCATTATAATTGCTAAAAAGCTTATTTTACCACAATTCATAATTTGTTGCATTATGCATGTTATTGACAGAATTGATTGCTTGACTTTATCCAAATTATAAATCTTTTATATAAGTTTTTAAAATTGAAATAACCATATTTTATACCAAAGAACTGTTCTTTCCTCAAGCAAGCAATTTGTGTTATTGCAGTTTATTTAATTATTATAAACAATGTGTAAAATTTTATTTCACTATAAAATTATTGTAAATTTAGTAATTAATATTTTAGTTATACTTAATCCCCATATATGCCACTGACATACTTCCAGTGTCAAGAAGAGGGTAGAGAAGGTTGTAGGAAAGACAACAGAGATTAATTATGCTAAATTTACGGAATACCTTAATGATGCAGCAAGGAATAAGTAGGTGAAAGAAAAGGTAGAGGGAATAGATTAAAGAGATAGGAAAGGTGTATTGGATATGGATATAAAGGTGTTAGGTTAGAGGAGGAAAGAGACTAACAGAAGAATTGGGAAGAGTGAGAGTAGGGGTAGGATAATTTAAAGAAAAAAAAATGCATATGACAATATGATTGCATAAATACCTTCTTTTATACCAAACACAAAATTTCCTTCATATATAGATCCATCTAGATGAGTAAGTTTCCCATATCCGTGCATTTCTCCTTGATAGAAGGGCCCTGTGTATAAATTTCCACTTAATGCAAAAAATTTTGTTCCTTGTCCTTCCATTTCACCATTTTGAAATTCCCCTTCATAATAAGTTCCATCTCCAGTAATAAATTTTCCATGACCTTATTAATGAAAAGATAGTGATTATTATGTTAGAGGTCTTCAGATACTTTAAGTTAGATCAGGCAGTCATAAGGTTATAAAATAATCGTGGAAGTCTTAGATGGGTCTTTCAACTCGACCAAATATAGCTCAAAGTTAACAACAAAACTTCACACTGAAAGATGAAACAAAGATTCTTTACTTTCAATTATAATTATCTTCTAGCTTATAAATATACAAATAATTCCTGAAGTCAATTATCTTTTGCAGTACATCCTTTGATGCTTACTACAGGTATTTGTTACATGATAAAATCTATTACTGTATAACACATTTAGTTATAGATCGCAAGGATTTTGTCTTTGATCAGTTATTTATAATTATTTAACATTGTAAACATTAGAGTGACACCAATATTAGTAATTTCAGATTTTACCTCAGATTTAATTTTTAAAACATGATCATTATTTAAGTTTTGTCATTTAGCGTTTGCCCATCTCATTATCACTGTTAATAATAGTGGTACATAGTTAAAAGTAAGGTCTAAAAGAACAGTGGTAAAAGAGCACATTTCTAATAGAAGTATTCTACTACGGAATTCTCTACCAAATAATATTTTTGATAAAAATTTCAATAATTTTAAACATGAATTAACTAAATTTATAAAAACAGTGATTAACGCTATGTTCGTATTGTGATGTGAGTAGGTGTAATTTGCCGGTTCCAGCCAACTTCCGGTTTCCGGTTTGGCTACTTCCGGATCCGAGACAAAGGTCACTTCCGGTTCGAATCCAAGATGGCTGACTTTCGGTTCTTGTTTTGGCTAGGTTTAAGAGGTTTTAACAGGAAATGACATCATATGATGCACTATTAAGATGTATTATGGGTAATATATGTCACATAATGCATTGTAAAATCTAAGATGGCCGACTTCCTGTTCCTAATTTTACTAGGCTTAAGGGTTTTTTTAATTGAGAACTTCGAAGACAGTCAGCATCATAGTGTATACCAACTGCTTCATTTTGCCATGCTACTATGCAATTCTTGTTGTAGGCTTGGGCATGTTGTAGTAAGTGCTTAGCAAGGTAATCAGTTAAATTGTCTTTTATATGGGAGTGAGAGAGAAGCTTAGGCAAAGGAACATCAGAGATGACTGTGCTGTCCAATAT
>PXIH01S0013167.1:9271-23717 GCA_003024985.2 Euperipatoides rowelli
ATACTGTATAAATAAATAAACTACTAACGATAATATTTGCCAAATTGTAAAGATTTTATTTCTAATAGAATAATTAACATTTTGAATGGTCTTCCAAAATCTATTTTCGACAACTCTTCTATTGTTGGCTTTAAGAGGAATCTAGATAGGCTATTTATTTATATTCACAGGCATTCTTCAGCCTTCTAAATTAATTTATTTTTACTCATTTATTTTTTAATTTCTTCATGAGAATTTATATTTATTTTATTTATTTTGTCAATCTTTATAGCTTACTTAAAATCAAATTTTTTCTAATATTCTATTTGTTATATTTTGAAATGTTTTGCTTTTACTTTTATATTATATACAGTATAATAATTGTACAGAAGCAAACACACACGCTTAATGTATAGCATATATCCTAAGTAAAGAAATAAATTAAAAATCCAGTTAGTCAGCTTAGTCTGATACACGGTACTGTAATTTTTTAAAACTTAAATCTTATTTTGTTTGTTTTCCATATGTCCACTTTAGCCTATCATATAGTAGGTTATATTATTCCTCAGAAATTAAATAGTACGAGAGACAGGGCATATAGTATGTGCTGTAGATTATGCTTTCAAAATATCCACATTACCGTGGTTTAGTTTGAAATATTCCCAATTTACTATAATTGTTGCAAACGTGTGTCACACCACGTGGGCGTCCAGGAACGCGTAACTCGGAGGGTGAATAATGAATCAAAGAGGAGGTCACTGAAACGTAGGCGTTGGGGCAATTAGTCCGCTCCTACTTGACACGATGAATGAACTAAACGCCAGGTGAAAACGTAGTAGTATTAGCTTCTGACTGGTCATGATCTAGCTTCTTTTCTCACGCGCAAAGCTGCAAGCTTTATATGCGCCCACCGGTTAAAATGTACAACGGCTATCGAATTAGGCGTCTTATGTAAACAGGAAATTGAAAGCATAAAATTTGACCGATACCATAGGAGTCTACGTCTTTTTTTTATTATTATTACTCAGTTATTTTATACTCAACGATAAATAAGCAATGAAGTGAATGGACAATGACTACGGTTGCAGATTTAAAGTGTAAGAAATATTCATCTTTTAAGATTAACTACAATAACCATTATGGATAAATGTTTCAAATGTGGAGAATCTAATATACAGGATACATGTTTAACTATTTTTGCTCATTGTGTAAAACGCATCAGTGTTGAGATTGCCGTTTGGAGTTATTATAGCTACATTATTTGCTTGTCTTTCTTGATGTGTGGGCTGTCGATTCCAGTAAAAAGGCCACGTGCAGGCCCTTTGGCGCCTGATATTCTGTATGCACAGTGTATTATTTTACTACGAAACAATGTTGAAAAGTTTCCTTACAAAAACTCTACAAATTACATATTGTGCTAACATTAAAAATTTTTGTAATTGGAGCCTGAGATTATATTTCTTCTAAAAATTACCAATATTAGTTTCTGGATGTACAATCTTCATAAATCGTAATACATGTTAAGGGCCTCGCTGAGGGTATTCTCCAAGTTTATTTCAGTAGTTTGCTATAATTTTAATATTTCACTGTGATTATTATATTTGCTCTTAAAATTTAATGTTATAGTCATACATTGCTAACTTCATAATTCTTAAAATATTTTTAGTTAATTTTATAAATTCCTTCTGTGCTCAATGCTCATCCTCTGTTTGATTCCCTGTGTATAGTGTGATCTTTAATCGATTTTTTTTTACACACAAAAAAAAAAAAATGATCCCAAAGTATTAAAAATTGAAACTGTTATGAAAATAAAGTGGCAAGTATAATTTATGAATTCATGAATGAGCTGTGTTTTCTCGATGCTGCATAACCTACGTTTCCAAATAAACTGGCCCTGTTTAGGCTATTCTATTTACTTGGGCGACAGGGTACCCCTTGCTCTGATTGGTTGTTGCTAAGATAATAATTCCACTAGTATTTGTAATTAGTGCCAAAGAAGCATGTAATTGTACGTCACGTGAGCTGAAAGACAAATCACGCTGGTCGAAACACGAGCAACAACACAAGCAAGAGTGGAGGACGATTTGAAGGTCTCTCGCTGTTCTCTCTGTTCACTTGTAGGCCTCAAAATTTCACAGTGACTTCCAAGCGCAAGAAACCAACATGGCCTCAGGTTATTATCTAGTATGTCCTTTGATATGTGATGTTACTCTGGCAGAGATGGAAGGATTTAGCTCACACCTAAAGCCTGATTCGAGCACCGCCCCCCTTTAACCTTAACCTAGGACCTTTGCCAGCATGTACTTATTGTCGCTAGAAGTAGGTCTCTTTACTACCACAGACCATAGTAAACAATATTTACAGCATACATTGAAATTAGTGTTACATTCTAGCTTCTTACTACAACGAAACTCTAAGGTTGCAAGATGGTATTTACTAGGAATAAAATTCCATTACAAATTGAGCTGGTCATTAGTGAATGAAATATTTGTCTGTGTCTGAGAAATATTTAAAAGTATTTTAAGCTGGGATACTGACGTCACCAAATATTACAAGGATTGTGAATAATGGTCAACGCTTATTAAATAAAATTGCTGTTGTATATCCATCTACGCTAAATTGGTAGAGAGTGGGTTTGGTCAAACCTGGCGCGAACGGGGTACTCAAAATTATCTCGACTCATGTTCTAATGTCAACACATGATATATTTAGCACTCCCTAATTTAATGGATAGTAATTATACTGTTAAAAATTGGATTATAATTCCGAGTTTGTTCAAACTAGGCCCAATGTGACAATTTGTGCTATTTGTCTATCACGTGATTGGTGTGTTGGTGGTCGGTTGTAGCGTAGAAAGCACACTCGATCTTGTTACTTGTGTGTTATACAAATTAAATTTTCCCATGATTGTTAATTTACAAATACGGCTTTATTTCCAAAGTCAAATTTTAAAAACTTTAAAAATATTTACTGCATTTTTATATTTTTCATCATTAAAATATTACAGCAATCAGTACCCTATACAGTATCAAGTCTTCTATTATACTACTATACATATTTAAAAAAAAAAATCATAATAGTATTGGATCTGGCCTTTGTCCATCATCAACGTTACTTCCCTTGCTGTAAATGGAATAATGGATCTATTTTACGCCAAGCACATGTACAGTGTAGTAGTTTTAAAATGGCCGGTTTGTAAATGTGCTGTCCACTTCAAAGAAATGCCTAAAGCTGGTTTATGTTTTAATTACAAATACAAGATGTCATTAAAGTTCATAATGGTATTTATAAAATAATTTAATGGCATCTCCTGTATTGTTTCCTTAATAAATCAGAAATTATTCAGAATGAAGAGCTCAACAATTTGTTATCCTCCAGTGAATGAAACTTACTAGGTTAAGACCTCAGCTGTAGACCTATCAACTTTACCATTGGTTCCTGCGGCTTTGTATTACTCTATATTTAATGCTGATTCTTAAATAATAAAATATAATATATATTATTATTATAAGCTACAAATAAACGTAACTTTTGCATGTTTTAATTAATTTAGGTAATTCTTGAGCTTAAGGGCGCGGGTATTTTCAAAATTATCAAATAGCCTCATCATTCAGTATCTATTTTAGAGGTCAATTTTTTCATTGTGACCATTAAAAATATTGACCCTTCTAAAATGAATCCAAAAATAAGAGTAGCATTTTAAGAGTGTGGTGTATCCTTATTTTTTTTTTTTTTTATGGGATTTTACGTAATGGGCTTGGTGGCCATTTTGAAATAAACCCGCGCCCTTAAACGGCACGATTACCTTAATTTATTTTTAAAGTAGAAATTAGAAACGTCAACTGGGCATTTTGAAATGTCGCTTATGGCGGTATTATGCTAATTATGCCCTATCAAAATGGTCAATGAGACTTCATGCCAGATTGGTAGCTTTACCTACAAGGAGATTTTTATTTACAACAAAAAGCTGCTGGAACAACGGCAGTGAATTTATAAATATGGTGAAATTGGAGGTGCATGTTTTATTTTACGGGTAAGAGCGCTGCTATTGTTAAGATCTGGTCAGTCACATTCACTATCCCACCAAGCTCAAAATGGCCACTCTGCTGGGAAGCATAGAGTATTTAATTTATAAAACTATACAGTGAGATTAAATAATTATGTTTACGGTATGTTATACTGGAGTATTTGTTTATACAGATAGATCAGTAACCTAATTTTAATTTTTTTCTTCAAGAATTCAAACGCATCATTTATTATTTAATAAAATTCTTTGTGCCAGGCTATTTTCCTATATAAAAATTTATTACTACAGTATGTACAGTACCTTAGAACAAATGCTAGAGTGGTGTCCTCAAGCGTCTTTCTATATTAATATGGAGACCAGAAAGCTACTGTATGTGTTGGATGGCAGCCGCCTTCTTCCCCACCCAAGTGACACTACATTAAGGAATGCTTTAAATTAGATTTTTGAACATGAACATATTTTGCCTCTCCTTTTTTTTTTTCTTGTTTCAATAAAATCATAACACAAACTTAATTCTTTAAAAAAAAAAAATTAGCTTGTCATTTATTTTTTAAAGAACATTTTCTGGTTAACTGTGTAAGCGAAAGCTTCTAATTTGAATTAATTTATTTTAAATAAATAAATAAATAGCCTACTGTAAAGTAATATTTTAAAAATTTAATTTAAAAATAGCTTAAGCGTTATTGATTTTTTAGTATTGTCATTGAATTTAAAATAACTACAGTAGATATAGCCTTGCCATGTTTTAAATATTCATAAAATTATCATATAAACGAGAGGTGAATTATTTACATTCTTCATTGCTAGTTTATAGGCCTACTGTGTTTTAATAAGGGGAGGGGTAATTTAAGCACACTAAACCTTTGTATAAGTAGTAATCTTTAATACTGTATATAATTTTTTACTTTAATTAGCCTATAGGCTACTGTTAATGTACAATATGATGTATTTAAAACATGATGGGGGAAAAAAATTATTCCACTCATTTACTAATACTTGCTGTTAGTGTTTAAATTTTTTTTTTATTGAATTTCAGGGGGAGCAGGGGGCAAAAAGAAAGGCCGATGTAAGTGGTTCAACGTAGCAAAAGGCTGGGGCTTTATAACACCAGATGATGGCACACAGGACGTATTTGTTCACCAGGTAGGCTATTTTGAAATTCAAATAGTTGGGCAATCGGCTTAAATTATTACTTTTACTATCCCATTAATTAAAAAAAAATGTGCCATTTTCATTGGACTTAGTTGGGCTAAAATTTTCATTTTAAATAAATTTATTTCTGTAGTTTTTTTTTTTTTTTTAATTATTAATGTTGAATCATTTTAGACTGGATAAAAAATAATAATTTTACAAACTGAAATATGGAAATGTTTTTGCCCCAAATTCATTAAATTAAAAGAAATATAAACAAGTTGCGACATTTGTACCAGTTTACCATCAAATTTCAAAATTTTGGCACATATAAATTTATAAACTTGGCTTACTGATCTCTTCTTCTATCAAGGAAATTATAATCTGGTACTTTGTTTATCATAGATTAATTTACCCATCTCTAGTTATCTTTTAAAAGCAAAAATGTATTGAATGTTAGAAGTTTGAATTATTAATAATTTTATTAATATAAAATCTTTGTATAATCATTTTACTTTGCATATTTTAATTTTATATTTATTTATTCAATCAATAGCAACAATCCAAACATTATTTATAAACATTACCACATAAATTAAATTTATCAAGTGAAAGAAAAAGAAAGATATTAAATTAGAAAACACTAAATAACAAATAATGACCAACAGAAGCTCAAACATTCTGGACATAAATTTAAATATTGTATGCTTTTACAAGTACGGTAATTATTATTTTTAAATAGTGTTGATTATGGATTTTAACCTATATTGATTGCTCTAATCGTTGAGCTAGCTCTTTGAGGGCTTTACATAATGTAAGTTTGATTTTGTTTTTAATGGTTATTTTGGTATATGCGTCACTCCGAATTTTGCCAAAAAAAAAAAGAAGGATATGTGCTTAATTTTATAGTTATATCAAATAATATTGTATATACCTATTATACAGTACGGTAATTAGATCAGAATATTAGAGCGTCAACAAAAGTTTAATACATGGAACTAAAATGTTGACATTTTTATATTTAAGGATTGCTTTTTAAATAGGCCTAGGCATCTTTAAAATAAATTATTTTCTTTTGTTAGTAAAATAATTGATTTATCGGGGGGGGGGGGGGAATAATATAGTCTACTGGAATTGATACCCAGTGATTTAATTTAAACTAAATCGTTTAGCCTTTGCCTACATTCTTTAGAAAATACTTAACCAAAGTTTTAAATTTATAATCGACCAGTACAGTATTTTTATTTATTTTAAATTAGTTGAAAGTAAATAAGTTTTAGATAAATTTACATCAGTTTCCAGGTTATTTTTTTTAAGATTAATTTAAATAACATTTTAGTTATTCTAGACTGAAAACCTAATTTTCAAGTAAATGAGTTCAGAAGTCATATAGTCGGAATAAAATTAGAACTTTGGACAGGACCAGTACAAACCTATTTCTGTAGAGCTATTCATGCAAATCGGGTTGCTGTTTTATGGGGGACTTCTTGTAAAACAAGAACCCGTTTTTGCTTTCTTTTTTTTTTTCCTCCCTCTGTCTTGATACTTTGGAGATAAAGTTGGATTAGCCTAAATATTCCCTATCAAGTTTGAATAACAATAAAAAGGAATGCAGTCTTTATTCCAACTTGCTAAATGAAGCTTTAACTGACCTTTAGAATTTCTAGAGGCAAGTTCACAGAATATCACATTTAAGTAAAGACATGCAAGGTTATAGTTATTTTTATTATTTACTAATATTTGGTTATAAACTTGGTAGCTTTATTAACAAATACGGTATAAAATACAATTTGGTTTCCATAGCATTGACAGCCATTTTGGTCTTGAAAAGACATTGCTTATAAAATAAATAGCATGACAAAATTATGTAATTAACAGCAAATTTTCAATTAACTAGTATAATTATACATTTGGATGGGATGATAGCCTTATACGATTTCTAGACAAAATGCAGTTAATTTTTTTTAGTCACTTTAATATAAAAAAAAATATGCAAATTAAGAATAAATTTACATAACAGTTTAAAAACAATAATCCATGACACTATATAGTATATACATAAAAAAAAATAGTTGTGCAAAACTTGAAATCTAGCTTACTTTTAAATGATAGGGTACCGCAAGGGTGCAAAATATTTTCAGTCATCCAACTTTCCTCAGAACATTGGATTATTTTTTCAAAATTTCATCATGATAATGTATCACTGTACAAGTCAATAAGTGGGTCACATACTGTATACAGTATGTTAAATCACAAGCATTGTGCCACAAATAAAATATGGGATTGGGGGGGGGGGCAAAATAATTTTAGTGGTGAGGAAGTGATGGTGTGTATCATACTCAATTATGAATTAAAAGGTTCTGCAGAAGGGTGGGGACAGAAATGTCAAGTATGAGAGGTTTATTAAAATTGTGATGGGTTGTAATCAATATATAACACTTTAAAAAAAAAAAACACCCACAATTTGCAAAAATTTAATTTTATTGTGCGATTTATTATTTTAATTGTATTTTTTTAATTACTTGGTATGATGTAACAAGACCAAAGGGGAGTACAAAATGTGGCACTTTATCAATGGTGTTTATGAACATTTTTATTATTCACATTTATTACTATCAAAATACTGTATAATGTTACTTACACATGAATTTCATCTCTATTTGAAATCCTCGCCCATAGCGAATATGGATTTCAAATTATAATATTTATGAAAATGATTCATTGCAATTTTAAATAGTAAATGTAAAATAAAAATGAATGAAATTGTCAATAAAACTGTTTTCCTTCTCAGTAAATTGACCTAATCAAATATTAATGATTTTATAATTGATCAGTCAAGTAGTCTCAAATAGAGTTCCAACATGACAATTCTGAAAACTTTCAGCACCAGCATTTATGAAAATCAAAACTTATTGTTTCTTTAAACAAACTAAATCCACGCTCGCATCCAATACTACTCAAGGCTCTTCAGCCTATACAGATTGAAACGTTTGGGAGCCAATTTAAAAATGACATATTTAAGGCCAGTCCTGGAGTACTGTGTTCCTGTATGGTCCTCTTCAATAACAATCCATCATAATCAGGCCATAGAAGGCATTCAGAAGAGAGCCATAAAAATAATATTGGGAAAAAATTACTTAAATTATAATCAGGCCTTGGATATATTAAAAATAACATCATTAGAGTCAAGAAGGGTAACGTTGATATATAAATTCTCATTGGATTTTTTTAGATCCTTTCCTCATCTAGCCTACTTCCTGAAAAAAGAGGAGTGGTGACAGGAAGAGTTAGCAGAAGTGCAAATAAATATTCAATGCCAAAAGTTAAAACTTCAAGATATTCAAACTCCCCAATCATAAATATAAGAACTCTAAATAAATTTGAAAATTAGGGGCGAATCACTAATACTGTTTAGTTTGAAATGTTTTGTGAATATTAACTATTCTAAAACTCTTTAGTATATAACATTTTGAGTTAAATTGTAATAACTCCTACATCCTTCGGGGCTAAGGAGTTAATGGCTCAAATTTTAGATATTTGTAAATAATTGTCAATAATAAAAACCATTAATAATAATACTAGATTTCTCAATCATCTCGCCTCCATTGTTGTTATGTTAGTCAAGTGAGTGTAATACATAGGTCTTTCAAGCATCAAATCCAGCACACAAATTGTTTTGTTCATCGCTATAACTTATAGAAAATTTCATTGGAATGCAATCATTAATATTGATAAAAGAAAATTCAATCAATGGTCCCTGATTTTGAAGAGGCCGCAGAATGAATAATGCATTACTGTGTTAGTGTATACGGGAACTAGGGCCTTTTTTATGAAAGGGCAACATGAGCATCTGCCCAGTGCTACAGTGAATCAAGGGGCAGTTGGGGAACAAATATTTATTACACTATATAGGGATGGTGGACATCCATGATGCACCTACATATACAAACGTGCAGCAAAACAAAAAATCTGAAAGCTTAAACACTAATGTTTAAACAGTAATTACCCTTATTGTAAGTTGATTCTAATTCTGAATAATAACATATTCAACTAATTTAAAAGTAAAGTTTTATAAAGCACAAGTTAACGTAACTTTTATAATCTTATAACTTTTACTGAAACACTAACAGGTTGTCTGTTTGGCAACTTGAAATTCGTTGCTTACACCAGTAATCAAGAAGAGATATAGAACATTTCATAGTCCTGGGTCATTTAATCATGTAACCTTAATTTTCTTCACTTCAACATGATGTTCCTTCAGTCATATGGTTAGGCTTAGTGCTATAATTGTCAACATCGGAATGTCTTCGTTTCCAAGAGATTTAGGTTAAGTTTGCTGGGGTTTTTTTTTATGGGTCTGGGGGGAGAGGAGTTTCCAGTGATTGCCAGGGCAGTGTTTTACCTTAAAAAGGCACTGACGGGAAGCCAAGAGTCCTGGAAGTGCAAGTAGTAATTTATTATCTCACAATTTGGGAAATTGTGAGATAAATGATTAGGCCCTAGTAACCACTAAAGTTGCCATCACTGACCAATATGCTACAGTGCACACTGACCATATTGGATTGTAATGAATAAAAAAAAATACAGTGGTTGTCAAAAACATAGAAGTATAAAAAGAACATAACCTATCGACAGAGTTTTCACAGTGCAGTGTATTTTAAAAAATCATACATTGAATTATAATTACTAGCCAAAGAATAAATAGATTTGAGCAAATCATAAAATGGCAAAAGTTTAATGAGTCAAAAATTTATATTTATTAAACTTAAGGATTACAGTAGCCTACTACATGATTAAAAATTAATTAATAGATTTTAACATTTATCAGGGGGTCATCAAAAGCTTTTGCCAATTTATTTGCATATTTAATTATGGGTTTTATTTAAAGGTCAAATGAAATGGATTTTTATTTATTTTTTATTATTTATTTTCAAAGACAGCTTACTAAAAAAAATTAAAAATGCATAAAAAAAAGTTATCTAAAAATAAAATTAAGAATATTCCTGTCCTCCGTTTCGGATTACAAAAAAAAGTTTTCAAATTTTTTTTGGATCCGAAATTATTTTTATGATTAAATACTTTCTAAACCCTGGGCGCTACTGTACAGTATATCACAGTATTTGTGTTCTAAGTATAGCGCTGTTCCACTTGTTGTAAAGTTTTGATTTTTTTAAAACAAATTGGACAATGGATGAATTTGATGATGATTCTGTACAAGTATTTAAACAATTACTCCATATGATTTTGAGCCATTAGCTGACGAAGTTAATGAATTGGCATCATCTGATATTCGCCTCGCTATATTAGTAGAACCAGGCCCATAGCCAGAGGGGGGGTGGGTGGGCAGGTTTTACGGCGCCCGGCTTGAAATATTGTTTGCCCGGCCAAGT
The DNA here is from genome assembly GCA_003024985.2 of Euperipatoides rowelli. Taxonomy (NCBI): domain Eukaryota; kingdom Metazoa; phylum Onychophora; class Udeonychophora; order Euonychophora; family Peripatopsidae; genus Euperipatoides; species Euperipatoides rowelli. The sequence goes on from PXIH01S0013167.1 coordinate 19,799, forward strand.
ATATAACCGTTAAAAGTTATCATCACGGATGAACAAAATTATGCATTAAAAAGGATTTGCCATCTATTTCCGAGAATAAATTTTTAGCCGTGAGTCAAAAATCTATTAAGAATTTTATCCAATATTGTTTTTAAAGACAATATTTTTATTTTCTAATTAAAATTTATAATATAGTTTTTTTTTCAGCTTACAAATAAAGAAATAAATGCCATAGTCAAAGTACTAAAGATCCCCGAGAATAATAGGCTAGAAAGAAAATAAAACATTCCATTAAATTTTCAAAGAGAAAATCAGGTAAAACCTTTTCACTTGGCGTATAAGACGTAAGCTCATAATAATACAAATACAAAATAATTGTCAGGAAATTATTGACTTTCCAATCCCATACTTTCAGCTAATATATACTGTATGTGCATTAATTTTATGGATAGGTTATAATATACAGTATTATAGTATATACTGTATATATATGTCGTTTTCAACCCTTTTCTCATCCACCCCACTAGTCCCATGAATTAAAAACTCATTTTTATAACTAAATTACGTACACGTGTGTTAGTTGGACACAATTTTGGCTTAAGATTAGGACTATGAAGAAGATAAAACAAGAGGTGGAAATTGCCCCTTTCAGTTCACTGGAAAAAGGTACAGCTATGATGCGCTGATCACAACTCTCCTGTAGCCCAACAATTGCACCTATCATTGCAAATTTCAGAATCAAGGATACAGGTAGAGTGCACAAACAAATAATTCAAAACATTATAAAAGCTATGAAAAAAATTTGAGAAAGTTTAAAGTACCGGTAGGCCTATGTCAGTGAAATTTATGGCCAATACTAAATCCTAGTACACCCTTGTTCCAGTACTCACACCTAACCTACACTATGAGTCAGGTGGGAGCATGGAGTGGGCACAAAAAGGTAACACACTATGTCAGCTACTGTATCTTGAGGGCACCACATTTTTACCCAGAATATTTTTAATGGCTTAGCTAGCTAACTATGACACATGTGCTATGATTAAAGATAAAATTTGATGTAACCTTGACTCCAACATGGTTGGGAGCTGGTCACCTTCAAATACATCCCATCTGTAATACATGTCTGGGCCTAAACATAACCTTGCCAAACACGTTAACAGTGTGAATGGTTGGTCACAGGATAGAGACTAGTGCATTACATTTGACATGTTCACATTTAGGGGCATTCTAACTTTAATGCAACCAAGATAAAAACAGGGATACAATTCTATCACTAACAATAAATATGTAAGGAGTGTATAACACATACAACAATAATAATGGCAAAAGTAACATTTCAACTCTCAAATAATAATTATTAAAGATCGGGGACAATCAAAGAAGAACTGAAGACTACCGTTATGAATGGTTAATTCACCTTGCTTGTTGGGCCGATTTAGATCCAACGTAAGGCAGCTTAGCCGCGTATACCAAAATGAAAAGGGTTAATTTATTCATGTTAAAAAATACCCCAAATGCATACTTTTATTCTACACTTAACTCTATGCAAATATAAATAGTTAAACACATCATAAGATTAAATTAAAACTAAAAAAAAAAAAAAACTTTTTTAAATAATTCATTAGAAAGTCTGCACCCATTGAAATATGCCACACCGCAAAGCCGGTTTTTAGCCACTCATGATTAATTTTAATAAATACAATTTTTACACAGTAATTAAAACAATTTGACTATTATATTACACAATATTAGCACAGCAATAAATTCTATCATCTTTATGATGATATTTATATTCATAAACTTGAATAAAACAAAGAAAAAAGAATTAAAACTATAAATTATAATTTCTAATCAAATTAATTATTATGCACTAACTAATGGAAATAAACATAACAATGACATTTATACCTGTGAATGGTCATTAATCTAAAGAACTTATGATTATGCTACTGTCTATCTTGTTTATTAAAGTTTATAAATCTTTAGTCAACACTTACTTGTGCAAATTTTGTAGGACTACCATAGATTTTAATACAATTTGACATTTCGTCCAATATTCCACAGCATTCAGAACACAATAATTCAGCAGCTACTTGGTTTTATTACTCGTAAGCAATTTCATCGTACACAATAATTTCACAATGATCTCAAAAGCAAGCTCCATCTCTCTCATTATCTTTTGGAAATTTCCTCTTAGGATCACAAAACTTATTTCTGNGGATAACTCTTTGTAAGTATAAAGTTTGGCTCAAACTAATTTACTTTCTCGTAGCATCTTTTTGTCAGGTTTAGACATTCTCTTTTGCTCTTCTCCATCATATCTCTGTGATAGCTACTGCATAATTCTCCATAGCTTATTAATATTCTGCTTCTCACTCTTTGCTTAATAATTTCAATCCTTCATCCATCATTTTCTAATGAATAATGCTTTCCTCTCTATTCCATAATAATAATGCACCCTCCTTCACTCCTCAAACCTGCAGATAATATCTCCCATCCATGCTTCGTTGATCACAACACCTTCCCTCAGCTCTTGCTGAAACCATAGGTCGGCTCAAGTTCGAATCTGCAACCATTGGTCAATATTAGTTGCTGACATTGCACAATCATTGTTTTATATCCAGGTCCAAACATTTCTTTTATGAAATTTGTCCAGGTTCTTTTTTGCTAGTTAAATCCGCTTCCTATTGTTTCACTCAAAATTTCCAAGAACATAGGCGATTCTCAGAAATCGGAGTTGTTTTTCCAGAGTGTCTAGAGTAAAGGAGCTTCCATGGCTCAACTCATCTTAAAGGGACAGTGTCAAGAAAACAGGAAATGCTTGCTGCTGCCAGATACGTCATCACTAAAAATTAATATTGATCAAACATAATGTCAACATAAAAATTTGTGTTAGTAAATAAAGGATCATTTGTAAAGTTGATTATTATAGTTCTTGGCATTTCTAAAATAAATCAAACAGTTTATATCTCCTCACTCACAGGCGTGTTGACTGTTGTATTAAACCATATTATAATAAGCAATGACCATGAATAAATTTAATTCAACTCTCTCTGAGAGTAAAGACCAATGCACAGGCGACAATAGGATTATTAAAAAAATATAATTTCATAACAAACAATCGACAAATAATGATTTAATTTCAGTAGACAAATCACTTTAAATATTAATAATAAAACCTTAAAACACTAAGATCTGCAACTCACTCCAGCTCAATTTATTACACATTGATCACTTTATTGTTTACAAATTAGGATGACATTAAACTAAATAGTATAATTTCAATGGAGCGAAGAGCCAGAGCGGAAACGAACCAGAGGTCAACTTTAGCAACTTTAATTATAGACAATGAAAATTTAAAAAAAAAAAATTATATCATTACAAAATATCTAATTATCAGATTGATCAGCATTTCAGTATTACTCGTCAATAACAATCTGTTCTAAAGTCAAAATCAAATATTTAAAAGCAAACAGTGGATCTCCCTGATTCCATACAGTACACTTCAGTAAAGAAAAAACTAAAATTAAAATAAAATTGGTACCTAACAAAACAAATATTTAAAGCTTGCATGGGTAATACTATGTTGCTAAATTTATTTCTTCTTGATAACCCTTCCCCTACTGCAGATTAAACTTGCAGAAGGAATACTAATATGTGCTGTGAATACGGTTTGCTAAGCAACTCTTAAAAATCCTTAAAAGATATTGGATAAGCATGGATAATTAAAATTTCAAACAACATAATACCGGTACCCAGATGTCAAAGTAAGAAAAACACCATCGAGATTAAAGCATTGACTCTTCATTACTCCAGTTATGGAATGCATTAAGAAGTGGTGTCAAAAATAAACTTAGAAATTAACAATATAAAATTATAATAAATGCATTTATCATACTATTCATTGTATAGGCCTATATAATGTACAGTAGCCTATATA
>PXIH01S0013179.1:0-10200 GCA_003024985.2 Euperipatoides rowelli
AATATGAGATTACTTCATTACTGATGACATGATGTCCAGAATCCAGGGGATCACAGGTTCAATTCCTAGTTTGAATGCACAGAGTTTATTTTTTCCCCCTGCCAAACTTCATTTATCCTATTAATCTATTAACGTACAGTGTATAGTAAGCTTGACAGGATTCTTCTTGAGGGGAAGGTGGGTTATTTCACCGAATATTCTTGACAAGATTCTTCCTCTTGAAGAAGGTGGGTTATCCCACTGAAACAAAAAAATAATTTTGTTATATCTGTAGTAATTCTTTTAATATGGTCAAGCTTCCATATGTTAAAGTACATTATCAGTGGATTGCATCTACAGTGCATATGTATTTATTTTTCCCACAGGATTCCTATAATTATAATAATTGTTATAATGCTATAATTAAAATAATTATGTTTAAATGCAAGGCTGTATATTGTTATGTAGTCTAGATTTTATATTGATTACTAAAATTCGTGCTGAAAGTAATCAATCACTTTTATCACTAACACTTACTTACTTCGATCAATTTGCAATTTAAATAACAATATAATTCTAAAAATAATGTCAAATAATTGTGGCAAATCTATATTTGTTCTACATTAGCCAAAGCATTAGTAGAAAAATGTTTAAACCATCAGCGTAGAAAATGATATAGTTAGTCATAGAGAAAACCTTTGATTTAGGATTATATTGCAATTCTTTCATACTGAAATGTAGCAATACAAATGGGAAATTTAGCAAATTTTTTAGTCAAGATTTTGTTGTTTATTTTCCCTTTTCTACAAAGAAATTTATGAATATTTTTTTTAACATTCATACACAGAAAAAAGGGCATTTAATCAAAAAAAAATTGTGTGTTTATTTTTTTACACAGCTAAATTTAACTTAGGCCTACTTTGTTGTTCATTTGATTTCAATCTTTGAAGCTGATGATAGATATAGTTGGATGCCTGAAATTTTGAAGACATTTATGCCAAGTGGCAATTTAATTCTGTTGTATATAATTTGGGCAATTTAGCTTACAAAGTGGAAAGCGGACCACCAGGTGCTCAGAGCTAAAGAAAAGCACCCATTGCTTAAACAAAGATCTAGACATGCCCATTAGGGTATTTCTAAACCCTAGATCAGCAGTTCTTAACCTATGGTTCTTAACCCATGGTTGATAACCCAGGGTTCTTAATCCATGGTTCTTAATCCATGGCTCTTAATCCAAGGTTCTTAATCTGTGGTTTTTAACCCATAGTTCTTAACCTACGGTTCTTAACCTATGTTTCTTAACCAATGGTTAACCCATAGTTATTAACCCACAGTTCTTAACCCAAGGTTCTTAACACATGGTTCCTAACCTTAGTCCATGAACCTCCATAGTTCTGCAGTTATTCTTGGTGGAGGGTTATAAATAAAATGCAGAAATTAAGTTGAAATGAAAGTGTGGGTTTCAGTAAACATGCAGAATTTATTTTCCCCAAATAGGCATAGCAAAGCCATAATATTTAAAACAGTTTATACAATATACTGAAAATATTCACAAATCACTCAATTCTGGCAAGAGTACCCCTTATTTCCTTCAATGGACTGACTCATCTGGCCACAAATATGTTTTTGTGCAATGCACATAAAATTAATAAAAACGTATTATTGTAATTCTTATGTAACATTTAAGTTAGTGATAATTATAATCTCAACTTTATTGTTTTATTTGATTTATATATTTTCTTGATTTATCTAAAGCATCTAATTAAAACATCCATTCATTATTTTAAATAAAATACAACCTGTATATCACTTCAAATTAGAAATCTTTTTAGATCCAAGGGATGGGGTCCTCAAAAATTAGTTTTTAATAATGTTTACCAGCTACTAGAGGTTAAGAACCATTGTCCTAGAAGCTTACTCACACAGGGCATACTCTATAGGAGGGGTTCCCAACCATGTTCCTGTGGACACCATGGCGCCATCAACCAATTTGTGTGTCCGCCACTGTTTGACTATGAAACGAAAGCTTGTCTGCGTTAACCTGGTGGCGCCCGGATCCCATTGATTTAAATTGTGAGTGATTAGGCAACCAATTTTAGGCAGTTTTCTTGTAAATCAACCTCTTTAATTCCACCTTTTGTGCCAAGTTAACGTGGACGAACTTGAGTGCAATGCACACAGACGGCTGGATTGAGTAGTGGTGGGGATAGTTAGAGAATTGTCTAAATACAGGTGTTTTTGACATCTGCGCATATATTTTCATCATTGCAGAAAATATAGATGGTGGCCGCCACCCTACCGGTATTTTAGAATATGCTTTAGGGTACAAAAAGGATGGAACCCCTGCTCTAAAGGCATACATGAAGTTAGAAGTAATTAAACCACAAGTTGTCAACTTAATGTCCAGAAATCTTGTATCATGTGACTTAGTATTATTCTTAGTTTTAATTTACTAAACACTAGAGATTCTTAATGTATATTAGTTTAGATTGTATGAATCTTGAGGAATACTAATCTTATTCTGATCTTCCTACAACATTTTTAATCTACAAGAATCTGAACCAGTTTGAGAAATACTTGTAAATTTAATGGATTACTAATGTTACAATTATATTGATTATGAAAAGATGAAGACTAACACTACAAGAGGAGAAATTATTGTTAGGCCAAACTTTAATTCAAACCTACTTTACGCAATGTAATATATCGTCTAGGTATATATTCACTATCATCATCAGCTGGATGAAAGCCTCCCCAAAATTCTCCATGAATTTCTATCTTCAGCAATTTGTTTCCATATTCAGCTATTCAGCAAACTTTTTTATTTAATCCTCCCATCAGACATTAGATCTTATTCACGGTCATTTTTTTGTACCTTGGAGCCCAGTTGAGTATTTCAGTAGTCCATCTATNATCTTTTCTGCCCATTTCTACTTCAAATTCTTTACTCTTTCAATAATATCACAAACCTTTGTTTGTTCCCTATTCCATTCAATACTTTTTCTTTCTATCCGTGTTATTACATTATACACCTTTTCAACTTCCTTGAATTGTTTGCAGTTTTTGAATCAGCTTTGCCATTGAATGTCCAAGTTTCAGCACCAGATATCATCACTTGTCAAACGCTTTTCTTTTGAGACATAAAGGATGTTTACCTTTTAAAATATTATTTAATTTTCCAAAAGCACTTCAGCCCATTTTCATTCTTCTGTTGACTTCACACATCTGATTTTCACTTTAAATATCAATTGACCTAAATAAACATAATTGTTGAGATCTGCAATTATGATATAATTTACATCATTAATTTTTGGTTGGACATATTTGTTGAATATCAATTTGGTTTTTGCTAGATTCATTTTCAAGCCTGCTTATGAGCTCCACTTAGATCAATGATCTGTTTCTGTAATTCTTCTGGACTGGAAGCAAATAAAACAATATCAACAGCCAAACAACATCTTCATCATCAGCAGCACCCTGGGCAAATGACATATTTCCGATCCCTCATTACACCACTGATTGTCCAAGAAAATTCATCCCTTCTCTGGTTGAGGACCTCATTTCACCTTTGGTTGCTCATGATATATAATATAGTCATCTCAACTTGAGTAAAGAATCTCAATATACTCATTTTTGGGGATGGGTGTGTGGGTGTTGAATACTTTTATTAAACAAGAATGAATGTAAAATAATTTTTATTGTAATGAATTTCTTGCAGTCCATTTCATACAGATGTTATAGATGCAAGTCACACAACTGTAATCTAAATAGCTTGTTGCTGTTTTATTATAAAGCAATTTATTTGTGGATGGCATTAATCTGAAATATTTCTTTGATTGATTCCATGTAATTAGTACTTTTAACTATCTTCTTATCTATATAAATCTATTCACTACCTAATAATATTTCCACCTCATAATTTATTTTTTAAAACACCATTTCTGTTTTCAGGTTTGGTACGATCTCGTGTTATTGGAGCCGATGCAGCACGGGCAGAATATTTAACATTTTTAGACAGTCATTGTGAGGCCAATGTTGACTGGTTACAGCCTCTCTTGCAGAGGACAGCTCAGGTATTAGAGATAATAAATTTCACAAATTTCCATGGGTTGCAATTTAGAATTTGGCCCTAAATTATGTATCCTGGATTCCTGGTGACAAACACCAACTTACCGTATTTTTATTTTAATTCCATATGCTAATATTTATTACCAAATGTACTTAATGAAAAATATTAAAATATTAATTCCTATAGCTGATTAACTATTTTTAGTCCATTAGCTAAAAAATTTTCAATTTTTATCTTACATTATTAGATCAATCTGCAAATTTCAGTTTTAATGTGATCCAGCTTATGATTCTCTTAGAAATGAGACTGGTACCAATATTTTGTTTAAGGCCACTTAAACATTCTTGGTGCCAAATTTGGCACCTCCTCTCCTCACTAGTGACTTTTCATTAAGTTCATTTTTAAAATAAGTTGTTCAGTAACTTGTAACTTTAAAAATATGTACCCTAATACCGGAAGTAGGTTACCCTCACGTGGCCGACAGTACCACTGACCAAAACAAAACGAACTCATAATTGTAACTAGTTAGAAAATTTAGATAACAAACTTAAATATAAAGTACTTTTGAAATTATTTTTATTGATTAATTTAAGGTGATTTAATACTCTATAGTTTGTTAGGATATTTGAATTTCTATGAACGATAAGTGATCACTGTGTACTCACAAACATATACTCATCTTTTAAACATTATTGCAAAATAATTTGAGTTACTTCCAAAAAGGTATGGATACTTAAGCAGGCAGTTATGGGAAGAGGGGAACAAGGCCCTACCCAATTTTTTTTACTACATTTAAAAATATTNAGGTTTTAACAATCCTCTTTGGTGTAATATTTTATTTGTAACATTACTTTGTGCTTTCAAGGAATTGCTACCTTTAGTTTATATTTTGTTTATGACCAAATAATCTGATCATTTACAAGATCATAAACATTAGCTAAAACAGACAATTTCCTTGAATGAGTAAATTAATGCTGTTATTCGTTTAGCTCACATTAGTTTAATTTACATGATCGTGCATTCTTTCTATTCTAATAAAAATAATGTTGTGATTATGCTTTATGTCTCACTTGATGGCAAGGCATGTGCTGTTACCAGCCCAAAGATTTTTAGGCATTTATGTTCCTACCACCAACCTTGCAGCTGGGATGGCCTGTGCCATTATACACACATTAACATTAATCATTGTACAGAGTTAATCACCATCTTTAGCCTGTTGGGGCTTTTGTGTTCTGGTTTGACTTTTTTAGTTTATGCAGCTGCCAATTATATTAGTTACAGTTATATAATATTAGCTCCAGTTTTTAGTTATCATATGGACATTCATTCCTATGGAACATTTTAGTTACTATTTCCTATAGTACAAACCATGCCTTGATTGCTTCTGCATAGAGGAATTAATGTTGCAACTCAGTGGATGTCAATCTATTTAAGCGGTGACTACATTAGTGCAAAGTTGTTATTACTTTTTATAGAGAGTAAAGAACTTTTTGTTGCTCAGAACTATTATTAGTATTAACAAATACCAAGATTACAAAAAAGAAATCAAACAAATAAATAAATTATTTATAATTCTAAAAATAAAAAGGATTATTATTTATAAAAATTTATATTTTATTTATTTCACTCTCTATAATTCGCTCCTTGTATTCCAATACCTGCAACCTGTGTCCAAGCATCATGCCACTTGAACTCATAGAAGAAAGTACTTGGAATACAAAATCACAACAGTTCTATTAGCACTTAGTTGTAGAAGGAATAGAACAATCATCAATAAAACCTGCTCGTTTTTAATCTGTATTTAAAGTCAAAATGTCCAATTACAATAATCAAGCTTTCTGAAACGAGTTGTTTCCTTATTCACAATTACTACAAAAATATGTACATAAAAATGAAAATGTTAAGAATGACATAAAAATGAAAAAAATACAATATGACAGATCTTTGAAATAAAAACATAAGAAGGCTCATTGATCTGGCCACCTTACACTCCTGAACACATATACCCCCTCCCCACTCAAAGTAAGAAGAATAAAAGTTATTTTACATTGAGGATCTGTAGCTAAAATCATTTTTCATCGAGCATTGATATCTGATAAGTTTTAATGTACTGTATCTTATTTAAAATACATTTTTCATTCTATGTCTGTCTTGAATAATAGTATATTGTATCTAAAGTACATTTTCATTGATCATCTGTATCTGATACATTTTGAAAGTTTATTGTAACCTTAATCTCTGATAGATTTTTAAAATATCTTTTATCTAAAATATATTTTTGGATTATCTTTATCTGATATATTTTTTATGTTTAGTATCTTGTAACTAAAATATATATTTTTTGATTGTTTGTATCTGATCATTTTTAAAGAATTTTGTGTTCAAGCATGGTCAGTGTTGAAATTTTGTTTGTCTTATTAGCTTTTAGATATTTAAAATTATCGTCTATCTGCATTTTAATTTTTCTCATAACACTATGAAAATGTTTTGTATCTTACGTCATAATTTGATTACGCTGCAGTCTAATTATGAACAAACTCTTAAAAACTGAATTCTTATTTTTGTAGGACCCTCATGTGATTGCTAGTCCTATTATTGATGTGATTAATATGGACAGCTTCCAGTACTTGGGCTCATCATCAGAACTGAAAGGCGGTCAGTATAGCATAGATATTATTATCTTAATATTATAACGATTATCAATTGTATTTTTAATATTAGTTTTTGTCCTTCCATGTTTACATCAATATAAAATATATTAAAAGGAAAAAAGAATTGTTGAAATTTAGATATCACCAGTATGTTAAATTAACCAGTGTGTTTGACAGTTAAATTGAAAACATTGGAAAAGTAAAACATCACTAATAATTTATTGTAATTCATAATAGAATATTTTGCAGGTTTGAGGTCAAATATAGCAGATTTATTATTATTGATTTTCAAACATTTTTACTAAAAAAAATTCCACTAAAAAAAAAGAATTTTACGGTATTTACAATTCAATTTTTAAAATATTTGTCTTTAGCTCCGCCCCCTTAAAACATCATTGTCCACTGTACACACCAGGGGAGATTATTTGGCTACATTATTGTTCAGAAACGAATAGAGCTTGCTATAGTAAACTATACAATATTCACTATCTTTGTCAGCTAAAGGCTGGAAATCCTATGGACTAATTGTTTAAATNCTTGTACAGAATCATANTCANGAGATGAATAGAGCTTGCTATAGTAAACTATACAATATTCACTATCTTTGTCAGCTAAAGGCTGGAAATCCTATGGACTAATTGTTTAATAATCTTGTATAGAATCATAAACAAATTCATCCTTTGTGCCATTATGGTCCAATTTGTTTAAAAATATCTAAACATAATTTATTACCAGGTGAACAGCACTCTATTTACAGCATAAACCAATTACCACCTAAACAAATATAGTGACAGTTTCGTCATCAAAATAAACTCAGACCCAAAAAAATTTTTAAACCTTTTTTTTTTTGTAATCTCAGATGGAGGACAGAAATATTCTACTTTTTTTTATGCATTTAAATTTTTTTTTAGTAATTTTCTTTGAAAATCAATAATTTAAAAAATCCATTACATTTGACCTTTAAATTAAAAACATTTGAAAAATAAAATGCCACTAATAATTTATTGTAATTGATAATAAAATATTTTACAGATTTAAAATTAAAAACATCGGAAAAGTAAACATCACTAATAATTTATTATAATTCATAGTAATACATCAACTGTACTTAAAATTCTATTAGATAATTTTAAGGGGTCATACAAACTTATTAACTGGATTCATTAAAGGTGAAATGTAACAGCTTTTTTTAGTTCTTTATTATTATTGATTTTCAAAGATAACTACTAAAAAATTCCACTGGAAAAAAAAAATTTAAATGCATAAAAAAAAAGTTATTTAAAGATAAAATTAAGATTGCTATCCTCAGTCTGAGATTACAATTTGAAGATTTCACATTTTTTCAGGGTCTGAGATTAATTTGATGATAAAATTCTCTCTACAGCTGTTTTCTTTGTAATTTAACATGTAAATAGAGGTATGTTCAACTTGTATTATAGGTCATTTTGATTAAAAAAAACAAAACAAATTGGATCATAATAGCACAAAGGATGAATTTGATAATGATTTTTTACAAGTATTTAAACACTTAGTCCATAGGATTTCCAGCTTGAAGCTGACAAATATAGTAAATATTCTATAGTTAAGTATAGCAAGCTGTATTCATGTCTAGTCTATGATGTCACAAAATATCCCCCCTGGTGTATACAGTGGACAATGTTGTTTTAAGGGGGAGGAGCTAAAGAGAATTATTTTAAAAATTGAATTGTAAATAACTATTTTGTTTTTAATTTTTTTTTTCTAGTGGATATTTTTTTAGTAAAAATCTTTGAAAATCAATAATAAATTTTTTTTTAAAAATGTTACATTTGACCTTTAATAAATCCTTTTTAATTTAAAATATTGAATTAATTCATGTTTATTCTTTTAAAAATAATTACCTTTGAATAATTTATTGTTATTCATAAGTAATTCCCCCCCCCTCCTTAGACTATGATTGATTGTTGCTTAGCAATACCAATTGAACTACAGTATAGTATGTGGTTGAAAAATTGGTTAGGCGTCAGTGCGCTAAACTAAGCAATACACCGTCCACATACACTTATTATATCATCAAATTTTAATGATTAATCAAGTTTGTTTATACCCTTGAAAAATCTGAAAAATATTATTTTAAAGGATTTTTGTACATATTTTACATTTTGTTTCTTTGCAGGTTTTGATTGGAGTTTACATTTCAAGTGGGTCCCTTTGACAAAGGAACAAAAGGCCGACCGCACTGACCCTACAGAGCCTTTCAAGTAAGGAATCTCAGGTGATCAGGACCTGCCTCATTATCTAATTTACAAATATTGTATAATTTAAATTTTACCATACTTGATGAGTTCCAGAAATAAAAATTAATGCAGACTACAATATTGTTTTTTCAAGCACTTCGGCTTATAAATTAATATTTTTGATTATTTGGGTCTAAAATTATCCGTTAACAAAATATTGAATTTTAAATTTTTTTTATACATATGAAACTTTTTTTTTTTAATTTGTTATGATTCATCCGAGGGTAGTGATGTATGGACGGCTACCAGGTAATGAAGCGTAGGGCGATTCACACAAATACTAGAGGAAAAGAAAGAAAAGGCAACACAGTTAATCAGTGACTTGGTGATTCAAAATAATATTTACAAATAAACTAAAAGGCCCCATAACCTCAAGATACCATACTTTAGGAATGGTCAAGGTCTTTGGAGTGGCGTCGGCCAGACCAACCCTATAAAAGTGCAACATTCTTTTATCATTAAGAATGTGCGCACATGCAAAATTTGCATATGAATAAATTAGCATTGATTTGCATATGGAAAAGAAGTTACTTATTAGAAATGGCAAGAGCCATTCCAAGCAAGTAAGTCAATTAAAACGTGTGCATCATTCTTTTATAATGAAGAATGTGCACATATGCAAAATAATCATGAATAAATTAGGATTGATTTGCATAATTGATCAGATTATGAATGCGTCACTATAAACTAGCAATGTCACATTAACAAAGTAAACAATACGTTAACGAAAATCAGTTTTTCCTTCCCACGGCAAATCAATACAACAAATAAATAAAAAGAATGTGTTTCTTACAAAATCTATATACTGTATATAATAGCCTTAGGTGTGTGGTACATATCAAATAAAGTAGCACCATCTATTGATTAAAACTGTAATTAAAATTTAATAACTCCAGCTAATATTAGTTTTGGGCTTTAACTTTTAGAATGTTTTTATTTTTAAACCAATGGGGGAGGGGGAGAAAAATGTGGGGAGGGTGGTAAGAGGAAAAAAAATGGGGGAAATACGATTTTCTCATTTTTAAACAGGGGAAGGGGGAAAAAATGGGTGAGGGATAGGGATGGGTAAATTTGCTTCTCACAAGGAGCAATAGCAACTTGTGACTGCAGCAGCTCTAAACCTGCTACTTTTACCTGCTACTTTTTGTCACTGTGACAAGCACAACGTTGCTTTTTACTTATAAGATTTTTAGCGCCGCCTATTTGCCAAGTTGTAGCAAAGTAT
>PXIH01S0013193.1:0-11475 GCA_003024985.2 Euperipatoides rowelli
TGACACATGTAATACAACAGATAAGTGGCTTTGAAAAAACTAAATCGCCACCGCTTGGAAATTAAAATAATCTATTTATTTTCATGCATATATAGCCTATATTTAATACAATAATATACAAATCAATTAATGTGGTAGTCATTGTATGTCACTCTCCATTTTGACAACAGGTGTATGCACACTTAAAGAGAAAAACTTTCAAATAAAAAAAAAATTCTAATGTGTCAGATTACTCTTGCGAAAACTTTCGCATCATTAAAATAAAAACCTGCCAAGTATGAAAACTAAAAAAATTTTCTCTCCTAGTGTGTGCCAGGCTATAGTTTAGTTTGAAGACTATAATTATCTATTTTTTATTAAATAAATAGCTATAAATTATAGCTCATTACCAGGTATACCAACCTTGGAAGATGACTATCGGTAGTCTAACACATGGATGGGGAAATGGGAGAGAAAATTTGACAATACTTGGTCATTTTTAAGTGCTTTATGAGTACCGTATGGAAAACTGTAAGCCTAATCTTAAATTATATTTTTTTTATATGTAGGCTAGCAGTTATTAGACAATGTACAATCAATTTATAGTTGAGCGATGAATCACTAATTGGTAGCCTATTGGTTTGACGACGACTGTCTATTAGATGCAATTTAACTGACTAGAGTGAAGGCCTTGGTAATGGATACCCAAAAACATTTATAATATACCATTTATTTTTACTTTAGAGTTTTGGTCTTGTTCAGTCATGTAAATACTTTTGAAGGCGTTGAATTTACTACTTAACTTCACTCCTAAAAATAAATAAAAACCCTCTGATTTTAGGCTAGGCGTTTTAAAAAATTCTAGTGCGACCTCTGGTAGTGACATAGACTGTATTTTCTGAATTAAGCTATACAGTTAATCAAGCCTTTGTTCACCGAAAATGAAAAGTAAATTCAACGCCTTACATTTTAGATTAAGAGAAAGTCTTAAAATTCCATTCTTCAAAGCCTTCAGTTGGATATAGCATATATTCTATTTTACTTTATTCTTGCAGTTTATCAATATTCCTTATCTTTTAATTACAGGGTTGGTAAAACATCACTTATGAATCAGTATGTGAACAAAAAATTTAGTAATCAATATAAAGCCACAATAGGGGCTGATTTCCTTACTAAAGAAGTCATGGTTGAAGATAGACTGGTCACAATGCAGGTAAGACAGCCGAACAATCCACAAAAAACAATTGTTGGTCTCTTAGTCTAGGTCTAATCAGGAATTGGTGTTAATATTTCTTTCAAAATAGTCCCCTCTTAAAAAAAAAACAAAAAAACTTTGTTACATTGTTATGAAATAATGGAAAAATTA
This sequence comes from Euperipatoides rowelli, assembly GCA_003024985.2. Taxonomy (NCBI): domain Eukaryota; kingdom Metazoa; phylum Onychophora; class Udeonychophora; order Euonychophora; family Peripatopsidae; genus Euperipatoides; species Euperipatoides rowelli. The sequence goes on from PXIH01S0013193.1 coordinate 1,346, forward strand.
TAATTTTTTTTTCATAATGACAAATTTGTTATTTTCTAGTAAATATATATTTTTTAATAATTATTTTGCACACTTCAATATTTTAGCTCTAGATATGGCCCAAACTTGTTGAATTTGTTATAAGGATTTTGTTAAGATAATTTTTTCATCATTTTAATTTTTTTTGTCAAATTAATTTTTAAAAGGCCTGGAATTGGAAAGCAATGAATAATCATTCACTTAGATTAATTTTTGAAAGTGGTATTTAATGTAGTAGCCTATATTCCCAACAGATCATCTGACTATGAATATATGAGTTCTTTAGAAGATTGGCACTGCATAGCCTGTAAACTGAACTTTGATTTTTTTCATAATGTTCATGAAGAAGAGATCATAAGTTAAACCTCATAATTTTTTGTGACTGAACTAGAATAAATACTGCTGGGATTAAAAATCAAGTGATAATTCATAATTGCACAAGGACTAGCTATTACTACTTATGATTTATGTGTGACTTCATTTTTATTGCTAGTACTAGTAGCATAGAATTTAATATTGCAGTATAAATTGCACTGAATGGAGTAAAAAAAAAAAGTGTTTATTTGCATTATCTGGGATGTTAACTTATTTTTTTTTCATTCTTTTAAGTTTGATTACAGTCCAGTTAAATCTTGATTTACTGTACATATTCTTGAACCATAAATTAAACATTTTTCCATAAGGAATAATGCACAGTATATGCTATTCATACATTTTACAAGTACATTTGGTTACTACTTGAAATTATTTGGCAGAAACCATGCTAAGGCTTAGAAGTGATGAAAAAAAATATTAAGCTAATTCTTTTTATTTGATTAATTTTATTTTAAATTAAATAAATTACTATATGATGTGCTGTATATTACTAGAATAAAAAACACATTAATACATTTCATTATTGAATTATCTGGCTATTGATGTGTATACATCTTTACCTGGGAGCCATTCCAAGCTACTGTATCAGTGTTGACTCTGTAGCAATTTGTGTTAAATGCAATGGCAGCCAATCAATTAATGAAAAAAAAGAAAACTCGACTATTCCTTCATTGAATTTTATTTTAAACTGTTTACAATAAAAATAAAATAATGTCTTTCAATTAATTTGTAAGAGCGACGATTCTATTAATCTTTTGACATGGAAGAGTTTAGGGTTTCGATTTTGGTTTGACTGTCTATACATGCATAATATGTGATTCCTTAGAAGCTAGAGCCACCTAACTGTTTGCAGTAGATTTAACGCTAAACGTTATACAAGCAGTATGAATTTTGGTCTGTCTATCCATCTTTTTAAATGTATAACGTGCCACCTAACCCTGGAGCCAACAGTAAAATAATTACTGTATAGGCTATACTGTACAATGTACATACTACACATGTTTACATACTATCTATATATAGGGCATATTAGGGATGGGAAAAATGTTTAATTGGGTAAACGTTTTTACTAAAAGTTTAAACGAACTCCACACACACACACAAAAAAAAGACATTTAACGTTACAAAATTTAGGCACTAAATGAATATTTAAAATTTAGTATTTTTAATTTTACTGTACCTTTTATGCAATACTGCTAAATTTTTTTTACGTTTCATAGCTTAGCAAGACATAGGACTACACATTTTCGAAAATTAAAATAACATTTTTTCAGGAAATTCAAATACAATAATTTATTTAACAGTAATTGATATATTATTAAAATTATTATCTACAGCATTCTATATATTAATAAGTGAAGGGAAAACTTTGGATCCCTTTTTAAGCATATTGCGCGCATGGAGGGGTGTGAGATTTGGCATAGTTAAAGTTTATATGGAGAGGGAGTGCAATAGCTAAAATTTATACTGTATATAAAATTTAAAACATTCGTTGTTTAGCGTTGTGGCAGCTTTTTACAAAAATTTTCTTATTGGTCGAATTTCGACCAACACTGGATTACTAGCATAATTTAAAACTCCAACAATTATAAACTTTTCATAATAAATGATTTAATAAATAAAATCAGCCTACAATAATATAACAATTTAGAATTGCCAAATTTCCTGATTTTCTGCAAGCTGACCTCTAATTGTTTGATTTTGAGCTGGAAGAATATGTATATCTGGGTTCCAAACCTTCACTGACCAATAAGACCAGCACTAAATTGTTAGGATTTTTTTATTTCCAGTCGGCGGTTTTTTAAAAACAATTAGAAACAAACAAAAGGGGGTTGAAAATGAAAACATTTAAATTTTATTATTGATTTGGCTATACTTAAACTTCTTTTAGTAAACACTAGATTATTTTCTTTATCAACTCGGGTGTTTACAAATCATTTTAAATTTTACGTTAGTCTATTATCAAAAATTAACTTACTAATTAAGGGAAATTAGAATTTAAAGTCTAATTTGCTATATATTAAAAAAAAAAAATGTACCAATATTCTGTTACTAAAATGCGATTACGCTTATGCTTTCATTTTGTAACAAGGTACAGACTTATACACAATATAGTGAACAAATAAATAGCGCTAGTGAACTAATCACTATAATATTGGTTTATAAAAGAGCAAACTGTCACTCATTGATTTTTTTTTGGGGGGGTAAGGGATTTTCACCCTTACATTGTCACTCTCATTTTTAATAGCTTGTAACAATATCTGATATTTATATTTTGTACTTTTATCTCGTATCGGTTCCATTCACAAAGTATTGTTTTTCTAATGGCTTTAAGTTTAGTTTTAAACGTTAAACATTTTCTTTATATAGTGGAAACACGACAAACATTTCTTGTGATACATTATTTTTTAAAATTAAATTATTAAAATCTTTCTGCAAGATACGCTGAAATTGATCAATAATTATTTACTGATTTCTCAACTATTGTAAATTATTTTTAAGCCAAATTCTAATATTAAAATAGAATACAAAGTAAAAGCCAATCGTTAATTATTAGTCTAGCTAGAGCTTATTGAAACCAAATCTGTTTTTCGCCGATTTAGTTTCCTCCCAGGAATGAATAATATTTAAAATTGTTATATTATTCTGCAGCTGAAAATGTGCTCTAAAATAAGGTTTTAGATAAATGGGAATTTTTAAATTAGACAATTTAATTATTTTACTGTGTTACAACTTGAAAGATTTTTTTTGTTTTTTTCGTTTAAACGAGGCTCTTAAATTTTAAAGGATTATGACTTTGACGGTCGGTTAAACGTTGAAACAACTCATCCCTAGTGCATAAGGATCAATATCACAAAATAGGCCACTTTGTGTCCTTGCCCATTCTATGATATAAGAATGATTTCTATATTATGCAAATTATTCCAGGCAATTAACATATAAGTTACACTATTTATTTAGCTAATAAAAAGTTTATAAATTGAAAATTGTATGTCATTTATTTATCTAAAATTCTAAAATTTTCAATCGGTCTATGTCCCAAACTCTGTTTTGTAGGATTTAAAATAAGTTTCTGATGTAAATAATTAATATTTATTTGAGCAGAATATTTTGAATCAGCATCTGAATTAATTATTCCCCATATAATAGAATGAATTTTTATTATTGTCCCAAAGATCAGACTCCCCTCAGACTACAGTTATAAAAGGTGTGCTAAACACGGATTCATTTGATTAAATATTTATCGATTATATTTACATTTGGTACAATGCACATGGAATGAGAATAAATCAAAGTAAGCGTATTTCAATTTATAATTTTAGTCAGGGGCGGTCTGGGGAGAAAAATCATGGGTGGCTAGGATGGTCCTGGGGCAACAGGTTGGGCACATTTGCATTTTATAGCAAAGTCAGGATGTGGGACATACAGTTTTAAACTGCGACTGTCCCTGCCATATCAGGATGGTTGGAGGGCACCTGGACGGATTTGCAAGAATGAGTCTGCAATGAGTTTAAGAACAGAGACCTTCGGGATACAGGGGACAAAAAAAGATCCCCGCACACACATGTTATTTGCTTCTAGGTTTAATAATATTGCATTTTGAATAAAAAAATAAGTTTTGATTTATTATGTACAGTATATGTAAAAAATGATTTAAGAAAAATACTTGAATTAGCTTTTTTTTTTCTGCATAAATAATTTATAGGCTAGTTTAAAAGATATACAGTTTGTGATTAAAATTTATAAATTAATTAAAATGTCATTATACTGCATACTGTGACATTAAAATTAATAAAATGAAATTTAAGATAAGGTACATATACAGTATATTTTATAGCCCTAAAGTTATGTTTTTTTTAGGCCTAAATATTAAACTAATTAAATCATTTTTCTTGCAACCATTTATAAATTCCTGTGGTACGTTTGGTACATGGCAGGAAAAAAAATAGCGTGCACCAACGCCAGAGAAAAAGAAAAAAAGAAAACTTGTGGATTTTTGCCAATGGAAAAATTTCAAGACCATCACCAATTATTTCTATATTATAATTATTGCTGCATGAGGGAAAAAAAAAAAATTTTGGATTAGATTTTTATTAAGGGGAATAAAAAATATTTATTTTGGGGAATAAAAAATATTTATTTTATGGTCAAAAAAAAAAATGTACATAGCATGTGGCACAAAAGAAAAATGTAAATTTAAATATAAAAATGTTTTTCATAATTTTATCTAGAGATAATTTATATTTATAGTGGAAAACTGTTGCAGTTTCAACTGAAATTAGTATTTTTAAACATTTTTTTAAGTTATTAAAAAGGTAGGTAGGTAGTTAAGTATGTAGGTAGGGAGGGAGATGGGGAGGGATGTAGAAAGGGATGGAGTTAGGGAAGGAGGTAGGAAGGCAGGGAGGCATGGAGGGAGGTAAGCGGCAAGGAGGGAAGTAGAGAGGGAGTTATGGAAGGAGGCAGGTAGGTAGGGTGGGAGGGAGAGAGGTGTTATAAGGTAGGGAGGGAGGCAGCCTTAGGCAGGGTGGTAAGGAGGTACTGTAGATAGGTAAATTGAATGAAAAGCATAAAATTTGCAATGGTTTCTTGTTAATTTCTTAACTATATGGTAGGGTTTTTTATTTATAACAAAATAAACATTATACAATTAGATTATACTTTTAAACAGTTTGGTAATAAATTAACATCCCAGGAAGTAGATTATGTGCAGGTAAATAGATAGTTTTGCATAAAAAAAAACCCACATACTTCATATACAGTATATATACAGTAAATAAAAGTAAACTATAATATTTCAGAATGGACTAAAAATCAATGCTATAAAAAGCAATCTTAGGGTTTATAAATTAGTCGTTTTTTTTTTTTCTCATATTCCCTCCACCCTCCCTCATATCAACCATCCTCTTCAGCATTACATATGATTTAGCCTCTTACCCTAACCCTTATTTTTAAACTATCTTGAAAAGTTTGTGTATTTTATTCAATGAAAGATTAAGACGTAGACTTATACATTTCAGATAAATCCCATCACAAAGTTAAAGTAGAACTAGACAAAAAAAAAAAAAAAGAAATGGTAAATAAAAATATACTGTAGCCTACATTATTCTCCACAAATTACCCACTCTCCCAGACACATACAATTCAAAACTTCTACAAAACGTAGCCTACTACAAAATGTTTTCATACATTTAACACTGATATTAAATACAGTATATTTAACATTGGAAATGTTTTAAACTCCTATAAAATACCTACAATAAGTTTCATATACTGTATGTCTAATTAATTATTTTTACGTTTTTTAATGACCTTTTATTTCTTAAATTAGGAGTAAAACTAAATGTAAATTTTCCATATCCATCAATTGTCTAGGGAAATAATTCTTTGGCCTCCTTATCCATTATTTCGTGCAAAATTTTCTTTTTGGTCAATAAGTGTAATAATATTAGTGCTGTAGTCTTCTCTTGAAAATGACATTATTCATTTAACTATTTACTATTTAGGCAGCCAAATGAAAGAAACAATCTGAGCAATGCATGTTACGCTTTTTTTCTGCCGTGGCAATTATCAGGATTAACAATAACAAGGTTACATTTCAAATAGCAAAAAAAAAAAACTAATTTTATATTTCTGTTTCCATATATACTCACTAATTAAAATATATTCAGTATATACAAGATTTTTTAATAATTTGATAGTTTTAAGATTGGAAAAAAAAAATGAAATAAAATTGTTTATTATCAGTCAAGAAATAATTTAACTAGAAAAGACGCATTGGTGCATAAAATTATTGTACAGTTTTCTATCACAGAAGACAAATAGTGGACGGGAATCTCGGGATAGTCCTATTGATTAAACTATTCAAAATTTAAAATAGGTTATTAAGACTGTGCTTTATTGCCCTATTTAATATACTGTACATAGTGCAGAACTGTTAATATGGCAATCTAGAAATAAGATGTCTAGAAGTTAAAAAAACCTCACCCCAGAAAAAAATATGAATAGATGTAGGGCGTGGATGGCGATCGCCACTCAGCCACCCTAAGTAATCCTCCCCTGATTTTAATGGAAAACATGAAATAAAGCTCTAATTTAAAGACGTTATGTTTTTACAGTAGCTAATCGGTCCATGTCGTATTCTTTTTTTTTGCAAGCAGAGCTGGTAATAATTCTTGTGGAATTAAATATACTGTAGTTGCTAGATTGGCAATTTTACAGCGAGTCACAATACGACTGCCTATGTAATAAAATATTTACAGTTTCTTAAAGATGCATTTTTCTTCTCGGTCCCGTTCTCATCAGTCCCATTAGATAGATATCTTAATCAGGACCACAAGGACTCTTATCGGGACCGAGTGGACAAGGCCTTTGAATCGGAAGGAAACTGGTATTGGAGAAAATGCTGCAGCATTCTTAATAATAATAATATCGATCTTCTTTGGTAAAGATCCCAATTCAGAATAATTATTTTTATTAGAAATTTATAATCTATTGCTTTGATTTAATAATAATAGGTCTTTACTAAAAATTACATTACGGCTCGCTCGTTGCACTATACAAGTAAGTCAAGCATTCATGTGCATGCAAGTAGTAAAATTTTTAAAACAAAGACATTACTAAACAATATTAATGTTATTTTTTTGTATTTATAACCCCCCACAAAAAAGTATTCTTTGGCACAATACCTACTTTGTGTGTGTGGTTTTTTTAATTCTAATAACTCCAGAATTTGGCAGAAAAAAAATTTTTTTCAGCAATAATTGCAATGCTAGTAAAAATTGATTTAAAATGATTTACTGATAAAGAAATACAGTAGGTTCTTTGGATCATCAATTATTTCACCTAATTTTGTTTATAAAATTGCAAATATGTAAGGAAAATCAAAAGCTTAAATGTAGATTCGATGTCTATTTTATCCTTAATTATAAAAGTTTTTTTTTTTTTGCTGATACTAAATTTGTAGTAGGCTACAGTAGTATTATCTTGCTATTATTTCACAAGTTATAATAATAGTACTGTAAAATGCTAAAAAAAACTTCTAACAAAATAGTAATGAATGTACTTTTGTTAATATGTACGGTTTGTCAACCCTTTTGGTGGCAGCAACATATAGTAAGTTTAATATTTTATTTGGCTGAAATTTATGATTTTAAAACTGTCTAGAATGACTAAAATAATAGCTTTGCCAGTCAAAGTAATTCGATTTTGAGAATGGCTATTAATTAGATTTTATTTTATTGTACTTTAAAAGATTATATCTAACTTGCATAATTTTTTATGCTGTTTTTTTTTTAAAGAAATTTATTGACACATAAAATGAAAGCAAGATTAATAGGTAAACACTGCATATGCATATTGTATGTTCATTAGTACTGTATATCATATAATCTTTGTTTTACAAAGATAATATAATTTTGATGTTTGGAATTTTTTTTTTTTTTCAGATATGGGACACTGCAGGTCAAGAAAGATTCCAAAGTCTTGGTGTTGCTTTTTACCGGGGAGCTGATTGTTGTGTTCTTGTGTTTGATGTAACAGGTCCAAATACATTCAAATCATTGGATAGTTGGAGAGATGAATTCCTTATCCAAGCCAGTCCTAGAGATCCGGAAAATTTCCCATTTGTTGTCCTAGGAAATAAAGTCGATCTTGAAAATAGAGCTGTAAGTTTATAATTATGATTAAATATCTCACAATTTTTTTTTTATTTAATTTAGATCTAATATTTTATGAATGTATTTTGAATATTTAAAAGTTTTATTATAATTTAAGGTTGGTTCAGAGGACTTTTCCTTCCCTATCTGTAGTATTTTAGTCCTGTTAGAAATTATAGTTCACTTGTAAAAACCGAACAAAGTGGGGGTATTAAAAGAATGAAAAAGGAAAAAAAATCTCGATTTAAGCTTCCAAACATTAAATAATATATTGTATTTTTACATACTATAAATTAGGTTTTAAGTAATCCCTATAAGAAAAGTAAATCTTTAAAAAAAATACAGCCTGCTAATGAATTATGCTATTTCATGATGATAGTTCTGCTCTATCGCTGATTAAGTGATTTTTAGTTGAAGGGAATTAAGACCCTTGCCAAATTAAAATAGCCTCTCTTATTTGTTCACATAAAAGCATTTTATAAAATATCCAAGCAAGTGCGCCTCACTGCCGTTTTATACATTTAACATCAAGTTTTTTTTTGCAGTTTTCGTATTTATAATAAACTAATATAAAAAGGTTTAGAGCTATCTGATTTTCTAGGATCAAAAACTAACGTTATGGTATAGAGCCAGTTAAGGACTCCATTAGGTTATAATGAGTCCTATAGATTAACTTGAAAGGCCTAAAGAATTAAAAAAAAATGAACTGACTTAAAGCTGAATAAATGTTATTCACCAAAGACAAAAACAAAGTTGTTAATTTGCCTTTTCACAGAGATGCACTTTTTGCAAATCTTATTTTGATTCATGATGTGACTGAAATAATTGTAAACCACAATGCCAGTTTCTTTTATTAAGCTAATATTTTACATTTAGATCTGAATAACTCCACCTCTTTGAAGAAATAAACATTGAAAGAAATTCAGAGCTGATCCATTTGAGTTGTGCTCATTTTCTGTAGCATGATGAAAAATCTTAAGGTTTCCAATGAATGTACAAGTAAATTACCACCATTGTCTCAAGTGTGCATGTGCAGTTGATATTTTACGGTACCAGTACTTTAAAGTTTATTATCACTCCATATTTGACCCTTTTTTTTTTTTAGTCGTGAAACAGTAATTTGCACTTTTTGTCATATATATAATTTCAGTTCAAGTCATCCAGAGTTATGAAAAAATATGATTTACCACATTCTTTCTGGGATATGAGGAAAGGGCTAAAGAATCAATCACCCAGTAATAAAGTTGCTAGAAAATTATTTTGTCATAAATGATATATTAAACTGTGGTGTATTTAATATACACTATTTATAACTCACCATAAAAAAAATTGGAATAGGACAGTCTCACATTACGAGCTTTGTAGAAACATATTTAAGTTTATGGAGACCATTCTTTTATAGCTGCTTTTAGGCCAGATTGAGCTTAAAGAATTTATGCTACTTCAAAATATAATACTTTTTTCTGGCGATGTATAGTATATAAAGATGGGGTTATATTGTATATCATTACAGTAAAAATAATATCCAGACCTTCCAATGAACCAAAAGTGAACTCGAACAAATAAAAAAAATCTGCTAAGATGAATGTTGATGTAGTATAAAAAAAAGGTTAATCAGCAAAATGATTTAAATATGTACTTGTATATTATGTTCTTTGAAGCACTTTATGCCTTACTGTACATATTTCTCCAAAAAATATTCCTCCACTTGCATGAGATTTGATTGAACTTATTTCTCCAATAAATATTAATTTCTTTTGGATAATTGCACAGGATAATGATATCAAATAACCATCGCTATTTTTAGCATTTTTTTTTTTCATTTAGGTTTATTTTTGTCTGTGCACAATATAACTTGATTTTTAAAAGCTAAAACTATGAAACTTTCTGCATTACGTTTGTCTTTAAAAGTTCTATAAATTTTTTGAATTTTAATTTATTTGTTGTTTAAATTTTGTAAGTTGTTAGCAGTGGTGTAGTGAGAGGGGGGCAAGGGGGGCTATCATGCCCCAGGCGCCACTCACAGAGGGGCGCCAAACTAGAAAGAATAATTTTTATAAGCGTATACTTAGAAAATGA
>PXIH01S0013199.1:3978-14082 GCA_003024985.2 Euperipatoides rowelli
TTCAAGAGAAAACTACAAATAAAGAATCTGGGTACCCAGGTACCTACCCAGCCTGTAGAAGGTGTTTTTTTTTTCCCAGTCACATAAGGGTTAAAAATATGTGGATGTAAAATAGTTCACCAATTAAGTATTTCCATTTGGAAAGGAGGAGGAACTAGTTAACTAGTCACACTGAATGACTAGATTTTTCCAAGATCCCCTACAGTTAATATTGGATTTCCTTATTTGTAGGCTATATGAAACTATAAAAATTAGTGTGTAAACAGATTTAAAGAATAATAAATAGGAGAGAGAGTGGGCACATTGGGCCTGGAGGCATATTGACCCTTTTTTTTTAAAAAAAATATTTTTACTCTACTGAATATTCACAAGTTTTAGTTTTAAGATCGACCACTATATGGCCCTGCTGTTCATTATGGTTCTGAAATAAATGCCAAATTAAATATCTTTAAAATACAATTTGGGTATTATCTATGTAAATATTGATAAATATTATAGTTCAGTGGTCAAGAGTGTGTTAACAGATTTCTCATGGAGAATACTAAGATATTTCACTTCCAAATCCCATGATGCCATTTATTGGAATTCAGTAAGTATCAGAAAAATAAATTATGATTTAGTAACCATGCACTAGATATTTGTCAGAATAATTTGTACAAAGCTATCTCTTGAATTTTAGTTTAGAGGCCACAGTTTTGATGATGTAGATATTTTGTATTCGGGAGGATGATTTTAGAACTACCAAAGCCTCAAAACAAAAGGAAGGCTAATTTAAACCAATATTTCCTCACGGTTTAAACAAACAATTACAATATTTGCTTTCCCTTAAAATAGTCCCACTTTAAGTAAATAAATAAAACTTTTAAATGAAGAAATAGTTATTATAAACTGAAGATAAATAATTTTGTTTAAATATAATGTTGACTGGGGAATTCTTTTTAAGTGTTTAGCTGCAGGGTCCAGTATCATGAACAGAGAAGTCGAGAGTGCCAGTATGAGGCCTCTAGCTAAAGCTGTAACCAAGACACTGGATAATCTTCGTAGCCTACTCAGAGACCAAGCTCTACGAGATCCATTAAATTATACTGAAAAGGTGGTCATTTTATTCTTTTCTTTTTTTTTCATCACTGGTATTACAGTTTGTTCATTGTTTTAAAAATTACTTAGTCTTTTATTTTTAACTTTTATTAATTTTTAAATTAAAGTTATTACTATGTTAACATTTTTAATACATACAGTATATTATTCTTTCTATTATAACTCACCTATAGTTTATACCATTATTAAAATATTTCAATGAGAGACCAATTTGAAATAGATTGACGAATAGTTCCGATTTGGTATGAATTCTCAAACAAATGGATGAACATCTGCAGGGATGTTTGAAAATCTTTATATATGAATCCATGTAGCTTATAATTACAGTATATACCGGTAGGCCTACAGTATGTAGGCTACAGTACATGTGATGTCAATATTTTTATTTTATTTTTCAAAATGTAAGTAGGCCTAATAAATGTTTGGATAATCAGGTTGATTCTTTTCTTTCATAGTTGAGCAGATTTTATAAGTTTTGAAGTTAGCTAATTCAACCTTTGTTTTTAACTTGTGTTTGGGGAGGAAGGGGAGATTTTCCGTGGACAATGAATTAACCAATTAATGTGGTATGGTCCAACTCTCTCCCTTACATCAGTTTTTTTAATCACTGATTGCCATTTTAACTTCATTCAGTGGTTTTTAAAAGTAGGTTACTTAGAGAAAATGTTTCGATCAAGTGATTGACTTAAACATTTTGTTCATGGTCCAATTCATAAACATTTTCCAATTAGTCAATCAATCGTGACAAAACCATTCTCATCTAATCTCCATTAGAATACTTTAAAAATGTAAGGAGGCTATCTGAAAAAATTAAACAAAATGGAACATTAACTCCTTATATGTACATACTGTATTGGGTGTATGTGTGTACCGTATATAAGAAGGCCTAGATTTCACACCCAACATTTTCCCACGTGCATATTTTATGCATACATATTGACATGCATGCTTTGTAATGCATGCTTTTTAGCAACAGTTAGGGTCCAAGTGGGCTTTAAGTTAGTGATAATTTAAAAAAAAACATGTTTTGACCCTGTCTTTCTCTTAGAATTTAAATTAAAAGTAGGATTAAGGTTAGTGAGCCTTTTTTATGATCAAATTAATAACATTATTGTACGTTCATTCAAAAAGGCTCATCGTTTTGACTTCAGATTTCTATTTGGAGTTAGGGTCAGGGTAGAGTTAAGGTTAGTGATCCTTTTCAAATAAATTTGATCAAATTAATTACATTGGAACATTCAAAAACATAATTGTTAGAATCGTCATTTTGACTTCAGACTTTCTATTTGGAGTTAGAAATCAGCTTAGGATCAGGGTTGGGTTAAGGTTAGTGATCCTTCTCAAATAAAATTGATCAATTATGTATGCTCATTCAAAAGCGTAATTGTTAGACTCATCGTTTTAACTTCAGGCTTTCTATTTGGAGTTAGTGTCTGGGTAGGATTAAGGTTAGTGAGCCTTTTAAATAAAATCCGATCAAATTAATAACATTGTGTGTTCATTCAAAACAGAATTGTTAGGCTCATCGTTTTGACCAGGCTTTTTATTTGAAGTTAAGGTCAGAGTAGGATAAAGGTTAATGATCCTTTTCAAATAAAATTGATCAAATTAATTACATTGTACGCTCATTCAAAATCATAATTGTTAGGCTCATCGTTTTGACCCAGACTTTCTATTTGGAGTTAGGGTCAGACTAGGCTTAAGGTTAGTGATCCTTTTTAAATAAAAATTTACTGCAATTAATTATATTATTGTAGGCAGGTTCTTTAATGTAATGGTTTTTTGTTATTTTCAATTTTTGGATTAAAAGGGATAAAGAGACGCTGAAAGCAATGCTATAAAGCATATTTCCAGCATACATGTCGTACAGTATGTGGGAAATATGCACATTGAAAAATAAATGCTGGTTACACGATCTAGGCACTATTTGTATATATGCAGTATAAGTTGTATAGAGAGAGACTCAAAGAATGTCTATTTATTAAACTCATTTGTTTTTTTGCAACATAAGACTCAAAATGGCAAACCAAACAATCTTTAAAACACTGCATTATTGAATCTGCCACTAAAATCATTCAAATGTAATCTGCATCAATTTGATTCTACTAAAAGGTGCCTACACACAGTATTCATTTATAAAATATGTATATAGACTACAGTATATTTACTGTATATACATGTACATATTTTATAAATGAATACTGTCTGTACTGTATATAGCCTACAGTACATCATAAAATTTGCATGCCTAGGAATAAAATGGGGTGGCACACTTAATTGGTAGCTTATGATTTCATAATATGATACACCAACAAATGTGCCGTCAGAGTTCAAAATGATCACAGTTTATATCTTAACTGTACAAAAAGACAGTGAAATGTGTAGTATGTGCACTTATCTGGCTAGCAGGCACATTTTTTTAAAATCTAAAAATGGTTAAAGATGGGTGATAAAACACTTACTGTATTACATTATGGTGCAGTGCCAGAACATTGGACATGAAATGAAGATGGTGGCCATTTATTGTATATAGGCCTACTGTACATGTATGTGGTAAAATCTTAAGCTTAGAATGGAAATTAGGTCATATACTGTAAATTAACACAAGTCTAATTTTAAAAATCTATATAGAATTTATTATTTTTATTTTTTTTTATAGAATTTGTTTAAACCAAGTTATTTAAATAAATTTTTCTATTACCAGTAATAAATTTTCAGTTTTTTTTTTTTTTATCAAAATGTTGTTAGAAATTAAATCTTTAATTATTTTTCTAGATCAGAGAAGCTTTGAAGCAGTTTGACCAACTGTTTTCGGAATTTGAACTCAGGTATGGTATATTCTTGGAACAGAGATGTGATAATTTAAATATAATACACGAATTAGACATTAACAACACTAATGCAAATCATCTCATTTATGTGGAGTATTTCAGTACAAATCTGTTATTTTGAGTTTTATTAACATTTTTTTTTTTAATTTTTATTATTACAAGGTGAAGGGTGTCTAGAATTTAAGATTTTCTATCATAGATGGGTATTATTGAGCGATTTTATAGCAGTTGCTATAACCTACTGTATATGCTCAAAATGTTGTAAAAAGACTTAAAAATATCAATCTGCATTTATAAATCATCATGCTTTACCACCAGAGATTTTCAAAACTGAAATGAAGTGATGCTTTTCCCGTCACAAGTCCACTACAGATTTTACATTCAAATAATACCTTAAAGGTGAATGTTCAATGGATTTAAACCTTTTTTTAATCATTTATTTTGACAGATAAGCACTACAAAAATGGTGTTTAATAGACTTTATCCTCAATCCCACATAGGAAAAAGTCTAGAGGTGTTGTTATGATGCCCAACACATTTGTCAGGGAAGTATGGCATTAAGGAATCTTGAACAATTCATTCCCAATGTGGTGTACCATCCTAATGGAAATCACAACTGAAATACAACAAAAAGCATTTTCCTCTATAGAAGCCATTTTTAATTATGGTGATTGCAGTGCCACCTACTGTCACATAGGCTATGTTATAAAAAACTCTGAGCTAGAACTCAGAGTAACTACTGTACATGTCATGAGTACAAACAGAGCGAGACGGAGTCCGAGATTATTAAAATCCTCTTAACAGAGTAATAAAAGAAGGAGACGAAAGGAGAAAAATGCACAGTTAAAAAAAAAAAAAGACTTTAAAAGTCTAATTTCACCCTAACTTATTGTTAGACAGAAGAAAAAAACAATAATTTCCGTGCCAGGACATGAACATGTGATCTTTGTATTCAACATTATAAAGTCAGCATATTTTGCTATCTGTGCCACCAAGATATAGATAATAGATATTGCTATTGTATCTCATTGACTGGAAACAATTCATTTTTCAGCATTTCAATTATAATGACCGACATTGTAAAAGATCTTGTATAGTCGAAATAAGAAAATTATGTGGAGGAAGTAGTGCCTAGACAAAGGTTACCTCCATTTTGGATTTTGATTGTTACAATGCATTTTGGGTACTCCTCTGAATTCCAATGCTTTTACTCAAGAGTTTATTAAAATCTGTGACAGTGTGTGCTCCGATTTTTTTAAAATCCGATTTCTCTGGAATTGGAGCATGCTCTAATGTACTCCGAGTGTTCAAAGTTTTTTAAAAAAACATTCATCTAGTGTGCACCTATTGAGAAACAATAAAAACTTTTGAGTTTACCTACTGTACATTTTGCTTCAAACGGTTTACTGCTACCTATAATGATTTTTTTCATAATGAAGGGAAAGACTTTGTTACCCATCATACACCTATTAAGAAACAACAAAACATTTGAGTTTGCTGCTACCTAGCATTTTTTTTAATGTAATGAGGGAAATGCTGTTTTCCAGCATGTACCTATTGTTACCCAGCATGCACATATTAAGAAATAGTAAAAATTGTACGAGTTCGCCTATATTTTGCCACAAACTGTTCGCTGCTATCTATAATGACTTCACTTTTTTTTATTATTATTATTGTTTATGCTGCTGTTTAGTGAACTGCTTCGCTACAAAGAAAGAATGAAAAAATTGAAATTCAAACTGTTGATTAGGCTGGAATGTCAATAAAAATAATAAATAATACAGAATCAGCAATTAGCCGTAGAAATCATTATCATAAAAGCCCTCAAATAACATTGCTGTACATTCATACTAACGGGGCGGCACCGCCATCACTGGATTGACATTCGTCAATCCAGCCACAGAACTAAAGAACCATTAAATAAAATGAGAACTCGCTGGAAAGATGAATGTCCTTTCAAACGACTGAGACCCTGAGATATGCGTAATACATTCTTAAACAGTAAGAAACACTAACGCTTGCAAAATAAAATCACATTAATAAATTATTAATTTGCATGTGTAAAATAAGTTTTATGCACTGTTGACACTCGTATAATTAATTGAATTTTACTGACACAGAATTTACTGTACTTATTAAAAATAGAAAAAGTCATGTCACGAGAGTAAACAAAACAAAAAAAATCATCTATTCCCTTCTACACACAAATTAATATGATAAGATGCAAAAATAAGTAATTTCTTAGCCAATGAGATTTTGCAGAGATATCCCATCAGATACTGTATATTAAGGTGCAGGCATTCTTCCATGCTATCGGAACCAGTCTTAAAAATCTTGTGTTGACCAATGTCGTTTTTAAGTTGTTGTTTTTTTTTTTTGTTTTTTTTTTCAATTATTATTTTCTTTAAGGTTTTTAATTTCATCTCAAGTTTCTTAATTTCTTTAAGTTTTCTATTTTTTTTTTTCTGGGGCTGTATTTAGACAGTAAGCTTTTTTTTCTTCATTATCTGTAAAAATCTCAACATAATATTTTGCAGAATACGGAAATTTATCTTAGCCACATAGCTTATACCATTTAATATGTCTGAAAGAAAAATTGCAAATGAAATTTCAAACACTTTGCAGACTTTTGAAGGGAAATTATTTTGTCACATGGGCCATTTAACAATAATTATTTCAACTGCTTTTGATATGACTTCTGGATTGACAGACTAGTTTTCACACTAGTTTTAATTCATGATATGATTGACCAGAAAGAAAAAAATAACCTTGGAACAATGGGACCAAAGGTACATGATGCAACTCTGTTCCAAGGCAAAATATAGTGTTTTATTTTATTAGAACTCAGCCCTATGTGTTTATGTTATGCTAAGAAAACCAAATAGCCGGTGAAGCTTACCAATTCTAAAGTAAAAGTGTGCCTAATCAGATCTAGAATATTACTAGGGTAGTAAAATATAGGAAAAAAAAATTTAATCTTCAAATAGTTTACTTTGCACTGACATATATTTTTTTAACAATGGAGAGACACATTGAATGCTATGAAGACTATTATAGGCTGACACTTTTTTTTGGTACAATTTCTATCTCGTATTTGCCAAAAAGATGACGTGCATTACTAGAGAAACAAAATTTGTTCCAAGGTACATTATGCTCAGCTTTCCCTACATTAAATATTTTGTTTAAATTCAAGTCACCTTTATGAATTTGGAATGTGTTTTTTTTTTTTCTTTTACTTCTTATTCTATCGAAATAAATATTAGATACTATATTTAGTTTTGAGCTGAATTTTTATTTAACATTTCTGTTATATTAATTCCAGCTACGTAAGTGCCATGGTTCCTGTAAAAACAATGAAAGAATATGATATTCAGCAAGATGTGATTGTGTTATTTTCAGAAGCAGTTCAGAGGTAATGACTAATATTTTCATTCCTTTTTACCAGTAAAATATAAAATTAGTTTCTCACAAAACAAAAATTTTACAATTATCTACTTTAGTGATTTATTTTTATTTATTTATTTTATGAAATCGTTTTGTATCTTGAAACCATAATTAAAACTCAGAATTGTAGTTTTTTTTTTTTTGTATTTATCAGTATATAATAAGCTTTAAAAAATAAGATTTATTATATATAAATAGAAAAAAAAAACATAGATAAATCAAAAATGGCTGTGAGGCCAATTACAATTAGTTAGAGCATAGGTATAAAAAGTGTTAGTTACATAAAACTACAAAATATTATATGATGCAGTCAAATCATTAATTTTATTGATAGCAAGGTATTTACAGTATACTTTACTGTATATAACAGAATTTATTGTAATGGTATACTTATATGGGATATATTATACAAAGATAGTTCATTGTATATTGAAATGGAATATTGAGCTGAAACAGTAATAGTAAATAATGGAGAATCTAAATTTAAATGAGATAAATTATAAGATAGCTTAATCAAACTTTGTTCTTCATCTGGGCAAGGAGGCCGAATGAAAATAAAGTACTATATAATTGTATGATGATTAAAAGAGATAACTTAAAGTTTATACTTAAAAAACTTGAGAAATTGATACTGAATATGTTCAGTGTACTGTGTATAGACTCCAGTGATGTAAAGTTATTAGAAATCACCATTGCACATTCCAATATACAAAAAATAGTCCAAAAAAAGTCCTTAAAAAAAGAGTAGGCTAATTAGAGAAATGTAATGTGATAATTTTGGTAGAGTGAATTAGCGATTAGAATGAAAAGGAAATCCAACTTCAGGTTATTTGGTCAAAATAACTTCAATCGAGTGATATAATTTTTATGAACAATCTTTTCCAATCATCAAAAAATTCATTAGATCTAATGATCTCAGTTGGTTTGAACCTATTTCTGATTTGACAAAAATTAAAACTAAAGCATTTAAAAATAATGACATAACATTAATGTTAAAATCAACAAGGAGAATAAAAATAGCAGTCAGAAAGTATAACTTCAAAGAATTGGAAAGGAATATGGCCAAGATCAAAAATGGTTCCAGAAGTTTTCATCATAGTAGTTAAAAATGCCACAGGAGTAAAGAACAAATGTTGATTAATTACTTTCCCTAATAAAAACAGCGATCAAACTACACAGGAAATCAGCAACTACTTTTTTTAGTTTATCCAATTCACACCCATCATCAATAGACGGATAAATAATTTTTTAACAAATGTTTAGGTTGTATTGAAATTGAAGAGGTGTCTTAACAATGGAGCATGCAAGTAAGGATATTATTATGTTAAGCAATGTAGAGTTGATGTTATGAATCATGTTACAATATTGGTACCAGAATTCTACAAGATATTATTTAAATAACTAATATTGTAGCATCATTCATAACATCAACACTATAATTCTTAACAGAATATTAGCCTTCCTTGCTTGCTTCATTGTTAAGACAACTGTTCCATTTCAATATAGCCTAAAAATTTGTTAAAAATATTTATCCATCTACTGATGATGGGTACAAGTGAGTACCCAGAATCTACAGAAAACAAGGTTGGTGAAAAATGAAATCACAGGACATCTAATATTTATAACGGATACAAATTTTTTGATGACCTGACCATTTTGTGTTCTCAACTTCTGTCTACCATGAAAATATTAACCATTTAACTCAAAATATAGCTAACCAAATTATTGAATGTGGTATAAAAATTAATCCAGCTAAGACTTGCTTCATAGTTCATAATTTCTCAAGCAAATTTACTCAAATATATTTATCTACAAGATAATCAAATAACATTCTTGGAGTCACTATTCAAAATAACTAAATGAAACTCTCATATAGAAATTATAATATCAAAAACATTCTGAATTTTTCATACTATATACTGTACATTAAATTGAAAAGATTAAAATCTGTTATTAATATCCTTAAATACATTATATCTCTTATTTTGCACTGTTGTAAGTCAGGTTCTTTAACTAAGAACCTTATTAAAAATCTAGAACGTGTTCAAAAACGTGCCATAAAAATCATTATTGGTGTGAATACATACTGTAGATTACCATTTTGCCTTGGAATTTTTAAATCTTCCCTCACTAGAAAACAAGGAAAATATTAACCTGTAAATTTGCTATCCCTTTCTTTGATCAGTTTAAATTATTTCTTCCTAAAAAATGCAATGAAATTAATTTCAAAATACTAGAAGATCTGGTGGGATTTTTAGAGAGTATATTAGAACCGGAAAATCTGCAATACCAGAACTAAAATGGAGTCTTAATGAAAATTAACTTTTAGTTCACATTTTTTCTTATACTGTATAATCTCTATCGTCCTTTTAATTTTAACTGTAAATTTTAGAATAAATTAAATTTTATGTACCGTAATTAAGATCCACATCCAGATATGGGTAAGGATCTTAAAATAATTTATTATCTATCTTTGTTGTATATTGTTCTAGTTTGATAATAATAATAAACGCAATAATAATGATGAATTTATAATTAATAGTTACTATATATTCTACAATGCTTTAATCAGCAAATACTAATAATAAATTATATGATTGCTGGTTTTAATTGATTTAAAATATATAATTCTATAATTGCTACAAAAATTTTAAAAAAAAATTTTTGGGTTATGAAATCTTAATGGAGAATTAAGTCTAAAATAGAATAATTTAGAGCAGGGGTCTCAAAC
>PXIH01S0013201.1:4034-24821 GCA_003024985.2 Euperipatoides rowelli
AATTCTTCCTAAAATTAATGATTAAATCAGAAATATTAACTTCAAAGAAGCAATATTTTTCTAAATTGTATTCTATGATAGAAACTAACTTATCAGAAATAATATTAAGTTATATTATGCAAACATACAAAATTCAAAATGTAAAACAGATATATATAAATGTAACAGGACAAATAGAAGAGCAATTTAAAGATAAGAACGATAATCCAATAAAAGTAATATTTCCATATTATAGAGGTGCTATAATAAGAGAATCAATAGATAACTTAAATAAAGAATTAACTAATAAAATCAAGGAAGATGTAGTTAAAGTTATTATTTTCAATGGTACAGAAACACCTAATCTAGCAAAAAATACAGCTGATATTTATAATTCCTTAAATTTTGATATATTAAAGATCGGTAATGCAAGTAAAAATAATTATTTGAAAACTATAATAATAGACAACCTAGGTAACTTAGAAGCTGCTAGTAAAGTAGGTGATGTCATAAAGGCTTCAAATATACATCCAAAAATTGAAAATGAAAAAGAAGATTTAAAACTAACAAGGATTGAAGCTTCTGCTGATGTAATAATAATATTAGGGAGTGACTTCGATGGAAGATATGTTAAAGTTGAATGAATTAAAAGAATTTTGTAAAATAATCAATGATTTAGGCGGAATAAATGTACAAGCAATTGATATAAGAAATATATGTAATTGGACTGATTATTTTATAATTGCTTCATTCTCATCAATCAAACAAATGGAAGCGTTGTGTTCAAATAAGATATTTCCTCTTTTAAAAGCAAAAGGAATTAAGTTAAATATCTCAAAAAAAGAATTTGGTTCCGATTGGACCTTAATATATTGTAACAACATAGTTCTTCATTTAATGAATGAAAAAGCTCGTGAATATTATGAACTTGAAAAAATATGGAATAATGGAGAACATATTTATCCTTGAATTTTAATTTAAAAATAAAGACAAAAATAAAATAATTGATAAAAATTTTAAAATAATATAAATTAATAACAAGCGCTAATCATGGGAGGCACAAAGGTGGTTATTACAGACATAAGAATTAGGAAAATTGAAAACAGGAGGTCAAATTCAAAATTATTAGCGTATGTTGCTGTAACTTTTGACGACTGTTTAGTTTTACACAATATTAAAGTTATTAAAGGATATAAAGGCATTTTTATTGCAATGCCTAATAGGCGAACTAGAGTAGGAGAATTCAAGGATGTAGTACATCCTATCAATCAAGAATTTAGACAAAAACTACAAGATAACATTCTTGAACAATATGTAAAAGATGCACCTGAAGATTTTAAGGCAATGGAAAGTTGATGTATATTTCTTGACAGGTAGAAAAGTTAATTAATATAATTAAAGTTACTGAACATTTAACAGTTGGGATGTAGACAAGTGGTAAGTCAACTGGTTTTGGTCCAGTGATGCGTAGGTTCGACCCCTTCCATCCCAGTAATTTTTTTTTAGGAGTTTTGTTTTGGACAATAATAGACATTTAAATTATTGCAAACGTGACAAATTTGGATCTTCTAACTCAGTTAGAATAAGAAAAGAAGGAGGTATCCCTGCTATAATATATGGTCAAAGTGAAGTAGAACATATAGTAGTATGTGCAAAAGAATTCAATAAAAAATTTGTAAAATTTTCAGAAAATACAATTTTAATTTTAACTAATGAAAAAGAAGAAAAGTATGTTTGTATAAAAATAGTAGATGAAAACTTAATAAAAAACATTATAAACCACATAGATTTTTATGAAGTACCCAAAAATAAAAAAATTGAGAGAGAGTGTCTATTACAGTTTACAGGTGCATCTATTGGAGTTAAAGAAGGAGGTGTATTAACTATCTTAAAAAGTAAAGTCAAGCTTAACTCCTTACCTTTAGATTTACCGGAATTTGTAGAAGTTGACATAACATCATTGAAAAAAAATGAAAACATAACATTTGATGCTTTAAAACTGCCAAAAAGTGTAGAACTTGCAGAAATTAATGGAAAAGATATTGTTCTATTTATTAAATAATTAAACATGAATTTGCTCATACTAGGACTAGGTAATCCTGGTTTAAGTTTTTTCCATACTAGGCATAATATTGGATTTGCTTTAGTCGATAAAATTGCAAGAATAAATAAACTAAATTTCAAATATAATAAAGATTATGAGTGGACTGAATTTAAACCTAAAAATTATAAAATAGTTCTAGTCAAGCCCTTAGTATACATGAACTTAAGCGGAGCGATACTGCCAACAGTTTTTACAAAATTTTCTATGAATATAAGTAATCTTATTGTAATAACTGATAACGTTGATCTGCCTGTTGGAAAATTCAGATTCAAAAGAAAAGGTGGTATTACCACACATAATGGTTTACGCTCCATTGCAAACAAACTTGACAGTACCGTTTATAAAAGACTTTATCTTGGCATATACAAGGAAAATAATTTAAATTTAAAAGACTTTGTTTTATCGAAGTTTGATCATGAAGAACTAGAAAAACTAGAAAAAATTTATGAGTTTTTATCAAAAGAGATATTATTAATCAATGAGTTCAATATAGAAAAAAAGATAAATGAAATAAATTCAAAAATTTTTGATCTATAAGTATTAGACATGATAAATGATTATATAAAAATGACAATTGAAAAATTTTATATAAAAAACAACCTACAAAAAGTTAAAACAATTGTTGGTTTTTCAGGTGGACCTGATTCTACTGTATTATTACTTACTTTAAAAGAGCATTTGAATAATAACATAGTTGCCTGCTATTTCTCACATAATCTTAGGAATAGCACAGAACAGCTTTTAGAACTTAAACATGTTGAGGAATTCTGTAAAAAAAATAATATTGTATTAGAATCAGAATGTAGTAAAATAAGTATAAAAGAAGAAGCAAAAAAACAAAAAAAAAGTATAGAAGAACTTGCTAGAAAAGAAAGGTATCAATTTTTTAATACAGTGATATTAAAACATAATGCAAAATATATGGCATTAGCTCACAATGAAAATGACCAAATTGAAACTATAATAATGAGATTTTTTCAAGGTTCTTTTGTTGATGGACTAAAAGGAATACCAAATATTAATGGAAAAATAATAAGGCCATTAATAAACATCAAAAGAACTATAATAGAAGAATTTATCAACAAAAATAATTTAAAAACAGCAATAGATAGTAGTAATTTAGAAAATATACATCTAAGAAACAAAATTAGGAATTTATTAATTCCTCAAATAAAAGAAATATTTCCAGGATTTGAAAATGGACTTAAAAGAGTTAAAGACTTCTCAAAAGATATAGTCACTTATTTTGAAAAATATGAAAATTTAGATTGGAAGGAAGGAGTTTTTTATTACAGCATAGCATTGAAGGAATTTTTTAATAAGCCGAAATATCTAATATACAAAAATATTTTCAAGATACTAAATAAAGAAAGAATAAATGGAAAAATTTCATATAATCTTCTAAAAGAAATCTATAAAATAGATTTTAAAGAAAAGAAAAAACTAACCCTGATTGAGAATTCAAATTTTAAATTAGAAAAAAGAAAAAATTGTATTAATTTACTTATAAAAGCTGAAAAGAATAAAATAGGTTTATTTGATATTATTATTAATAATAATACATGGCAGAATTTAAATTGCATTAAAATTTTATTTAAATCTGATATAGAGGACAACATAGCTCTAAGAATATGTTCTTATGCTTGTCGATATAAATTTTTTAAAGATAAAAAAAAGGCAAAAAAAATTTTTGATCAATTTACAGGCTATAATCCTATATACTTAATATTGTTAATAACAAATAATAAAATAACTAGTATTATGAATTTAAATACTTTAAACTTAATTTGGGATACAAAATGTACTAAACAAATTAGTACATTTTTAGTTAGGAGGAGTGAGCTCTAATGAGTAAGAACAACAACTTAAGTCAAGATAACAAAAATAAAAATAAAAAACAAGATAAGAAGAATTGGATATTAATACTTGTTGCTCTTTTATTGATTTCAGCAATTATAATATCTTATTATTCAAAATCTAATTTAAGTTACAAAACAGTACCTTACAGTACGTTTCAAAATTATTTAGACAACAATTTAGTTACGTCTGTAAATATTATAGATGGTAAACAAATTGAATTTGTAGTAGAACAAATTAAGAATAGTAAAACTTATTTTAAAACAATTATTCCTTATATAGATTTGAATTTACTCAATGATTTAAAAAACAAAAGGACAGAAATAAACTCTAGTAAAAATCCAATATCTCTTTTTAATATTCTAATTCAAATCCTACCATGGACATTATTTATTATTTTCTTCTTCTTTATTTTTAAACAAACACAAGGAGGAAGTGGAAAAATCTTTTCTTTTGGTAAAAGCAATGTACAAAAATATGATGGAGGAAAAGATAAAGTTTTTTTTAAAGATGTAGCAGGACAAAAAGAAGCTAAACAAGAATTAGCAGAAGTTGTAGAATTCTTAAAACAACCGGAAAAATTTGAAAAAATAGGAGCTAAAATCCCAAAAGGTGTTTTACTAGTCGGTCCTCCTGGAACTGGTAAAACTCTACTTGCAAAAGCCGTTGCAGGAGAAGCAGGGGTAAGTTTTTTTCATATGTCTGGTTCCGACTTCGTTGAAATGTTTGTTGGAGTTGGAGCTAGTCGAGTAAGAGATCTATTTGAACAGGCAAGAAAAAATGTACCATGTATAGTATTCATCGATGAGTTAGATGCTGTTGGTAGAAGCAGAGGTGCAGGACTTGGAGGTGGACATGATGAGCGTGAACAGACTTTAAATCAATTGCTTGTAGAAATGGACGGATTTGGTACTAAAACAAATATAATTATAATGGCTGCAACCAATAGACCAGACGTCTTAGACTCAGCTTTACTTAGACCTGGCAGATTTGATAGACAAGTCATAGTAGGACTCCCTGATATCAAAGAGAGAGAAGCAATATTAAAAATTCATGCTACAAAAACAAAAATTTCAAAAGATGTAAAATTTGAAGTTATAGCAAGAGCTACACCAGGCTCCTCAGGTGCTGATCTTGCAAATTTAATAAATGAAGGGGCATTAATTGCTGCAAGAAATAATCAAACAGAAATACACATGAAAGACTTTGAAGAATCTAGAGATAAAATTCTAATGGGTGTTGCTAAGAAATCAATGACAATAACGGAAAAACAAAAAAAAGAAACAGCATTGCATGAAGCAGGACATGCTCTTTTACATTATTATCTTGAATATGCCGATCCTTTACATAAAGTTACAATCGTACCAAGAGGAAGAGCTTTAGGCGTAGCCTTCTCACTGCCAAGAGAAGATAGATTTACAATAAATAAAAAACAACTTCTTGATAGAATAAAAATATGTTACGGTGGATATGCATCTGAGACAATCAATTTAGGATTCACAACAGCAGGAGTTCAAAACGATCTCATGCAAGCTACTAATTTAGCTAGAAAAATGATTACAGAATGGGGAATGGGAAAAGATGTTGGTCCTGTATTTTTAGTTGATGATGATGCTCCTCTTTTTCTACCAAAAGAATTTTCAAAAGGAAGGACATATTCAGAAAATACAGCCGACCGAGTGGATAAAGAAGTTAAAAAAATTTTAGAAAATTGTCTTTCTGAAGCCATCTCCATATTAACAACAAATAAAGATAAACTTTTACAACTAGCTGAAGCTTTAATTGACAGAGAAACATTAACAGATGCAGAAGTAAGAGAACTTCTAAGTTTTGAGGTCCTAGATGAAAACGAAGAAATCTATTCAAAATTCAAATCTGAAATTGAAGAAAAAATTGAAGAAAAAATTGAAGAAAAAATTGAAGAAAAAATTGAAGAAAAAATTGAAGAAAATACAAAACTAGTAACATAAAATTAAAAGGATTAAAATGTCTATTTTGAATATTATTTTTATATTAATTACTTCTCAACTTAATTCTTTAGATAACCTAAATAAATTGTTATTTAAAGAAAAACAAGTCTCAAATATGTTACTTCAAACAGCAAATGAAAATATCAACTATGAAGAAAAAATGAGGTTAATTTATGGTGCATTAGATTTTAACATTCAAAACTCAGATGCTCTTTATGAACTTGCAAATAAATCTAGCATGTCTATACATGAAAAAATATTTCTATTAGAAAATGCTATAAAACTCAATAATTTTAATAATATAGATATTTTAGATGCATACAAATTTTACTTTAAAATTGTAATAAATCACCATAATTATAAATCACAATATGAAAAAACTATTAAACTTTACGATAACCTTGAAGAATATTTAAAAGAGGATTCCGAATTACTTCATCTTAGATTACAAGTAGGTACTAAACTTAAACTTTTTGACACTAAATTTTACAAAGATTTGCAAAAAGCTTGGATTTTATATAAAGATGATTTTAAATATTGGCAATGGTTTTTAAAACAAGATAAATATTTTGAAATTTTATTTTCTATAATCAAGTTAAAAAAGGATGAATACTTTACTTCTCAAAATGTAGATTACATTTTAGAACACTATAATCTAAATTTTATAAACGAACTAGCATTACTTACGTTTCTAAATAGTAAATTAAAAAAAGTAAATGGATTTGAGAGTATATATTTTTTGAAAAATAATATTTTAACTCAAGATGAAGCATTTGAACTTTTTAATGAAAATCCTCCAAAATATTTAAAAGCATACAAACTCTTTTATGATATCCTAAAAGATCCAAATATTAAGCAAAGTTTCTTAGAAAAGTACAAAAATCTAACTGGTACTTTTCAAGTCGAAGATAAAGATAAAATAATAACCTATGATAATGGAGTTTTAACTACCTTTAAATCAGGGATAATTAATAATTTTAAAACAATAGATGATAATAAGAATAATTACCTTCATACAGTCCATTTCAAAGCAAAGTCTCCAATATATTATGAAAATAATTTGAAAGAATATAGAATATGTTATTCTATTTATCCTTATGTAAATAACATAGAAATTTTTTATAAAAATAAAAAAGATATTTATACTTTTTCTACAAATGCTTATAAACATGAAATTTTCAGGGAATTTGGTAATAAATTTAACTATATAGGATTCAATGAATTCTTAACTCTGAATTTACCAGAGATATTTATTGCGGATTTTTTTGACATTAAACATAAGGAAACTTCTTATTTTAACATCAAAAATAAATTAATTAAAAAAGAAACATATATAAATACTAAGCTTCATGAAATTAAAAATTACTTTAATGGTAATTTAATATCAATATACCGCAAAGTAAATAATTCTAAAAAATTTAACTATATAGAAACATATGAAAATGGAACATTAAAAATCAAAAAAATATTAATAAATGACGAATACAATAATTACCAAAAAATCAATTAATAAGAACTTAACATTACAAACACATTGTTGTGTATTCCAAGTTAAGTATTCTTCATGTCAACAGGCTGTCCTGTACTTGCAAGCACGTCCCTCCAAAAAGAACCTGTAATCTTAACTTTATTCCGATTTTTAACAGCAATCTCAATTGGAATATGTACAAGCTTTGTGCTCCAAAGACTAATAATTAATTTTGTTTTACCTGCCATAGCGGCATGAACTGCATTTGCACCCAATCTTGAACAGTAAATTGAATCACCAGAATTAGCAGGTGCACTTCTTATCATATAACTAGGATCAATATACTTTAAAGTTATTTTTATATTTTTTTTATGGAAATATTCATTAATTACAGTTTTCAAGTAAATACCAATATCTTGATATAAGATATTTCCAGAGGCATCTTTTTTTCTATTGTTCACATCAAAGAATTTCTGTCCTGCTCCTTCAGCTACAAGGATTAAAGCATGTGGAAACCCATCACATGATTCTTTACTTAAAAGTTTCTGTTCAAGATGAATTAAAAATCCATTAGGACCTTCAAGATCAAAATCAATTTCTGGAATTAAACAAAAATTAACATCACTAGAAGAAAGTGCTGTATATGCTGCAATAAATCCTGAATCCCTGCCCATAACCTTCACAAGCCCAATACCATTGTGCGCACTTTTAGCCTCTGTATTCGCACATGTTACTGCAACAACTGCCTCACTAACGGCAGTCTCAAATCCAAAAGATCTTTGCACACACATAAAATCATTATCAATTGTCTTAGGAATACCAACAACAGCAATTTTGAGTTTTCTTTTTTCAATCTCTTGTGCAATAAGTAAAGCACCTTTTTGAGTACCATCTCCACCAATATTAAAAAGTAAGTTAACATTCATTCTCTCTAAAGTATCCACTATTTCAACAGCCCTAATGCCACCCCGTGCAGACCCTAAAATTGTTCCTCCCATCTTATCAATGTCATCTACTAAATCTGGATCAAGCCGTATAAAAGTATGATCATTACCATCAAATAACCCCTCATATCCGAACTTTACACCATAAATGTTCCTTACCCCATAAAGATTCCATAAAGTCCTAACAATAGAACGTATTACATCATTAACACCAGGACAAAGTCCACCACAAGTAGTAATTAAAGCCTTTACATGCTTTGACATAAAATAAATTTTTTCCCTAGGTCCAGCCTTTTCTAAGTAAATTTGTTTGATCTCCTGTTTTTTATCCTTGTATACATTAAATGCTACTTTGCGTTCTTCATCAACAAAAAATATTTTATTTTCTGTTTGATAAATATTAACAATAGGATTTGGATATTTACTTTCACCTAAGTTCTCTATTGAAAAATCTAGATCTGTTTCTTCAAATTGCTTCATGGAGTTTCTCCTGTAATAAAACTAATTTTACTTATTTCTTAATATATTTACCCTGGTCTTTAATCATATCATAAATATCATCATATATGTAAGGAGATCCTTCATTGGGAGCTTTAATCAAATTAGTAGCTATGAAATCAAAATATTTATTTAATTTAGAGTTACTATTCAAATCTATAAAAGGAGTCCTATTATTAATAGCTTCTCTAAAGTTTTTTGCAAAAGGAATAAAGCCTATAAATTCTATTGGAAGATTAATATTATTTTTTACAACATTAATCAAATTTTCACACATTGCTATTTCCTCACTCAATTCAATTCTATTTAAAACTATCCTAGTAAAAAAATTACTCATCATTTTTTTTACTCTCAAAGAAGAGCTCATAGATATCTCTTTAAGTCCTATGATTAAATCTTTAAATCCTATTTCAGTTCCTTCAATTTTATTTTTAAAAAATTGACTAATATAATCACGTTCAGGACTTTTACTTGGAAATCCTAAGTACAAAAGCCTATAAAGTGCATTTTTTAAAAATGCATAAGCATTCAAAATAGAAGGAGTTTCAGGAATAGTAACAATTATTCCATTGTAGGAAGCAAGATAAAAATCTATAGTATTATAAGAAGTTCCAGAACCTAAATCTAAAAATATAAAATCAGCAACAAGATCCTCCTGAATAGCTATAATAATTTTTCTTTTAACAGCAAAAGATAAATTAGCTGTACCTATAAAAAGAGAATCTCCAGGTATTAAGAAAAGTTTATTGTATTTCGTAGGAAGAACTAAATTACTAAAGTGTTTTTCTTTTTTATTTATAAAAGAACCAATCCCTTGTCCAGTATTTTTAATACCTAAACATGTATGTAGATTAGAACCACCAAGATCAAGGTCAATTAATATCACAGTTCTACCTAAACTAGCAAGTTTATACCCAATATTAGCAACAAATGAGGTTTTTCCAACGCCCCCTTTACCACTTGCTACAGGAATTATTTTAGCCATTTAATATATCCTAACCATATTATTTTTTAGATTTTTTAACTCTTTTCAGAAAATTAAAAAGACTAAAAATACCTATTTTTTTGCTTTCATCTTGTTGTGAAGCAAGTTCATCTAAATTAGTCTTAGAAATTAAATCTTTACTATTAGTAAAGATTTCAACGTTATCTGTCCTACCACAAATAACAATTCTATCATCTTTTAAAAAATAATAGTCCCCACCAATAAAATCATATTTCAAATTACTTAAATTTCTAACAGCAATCACTGTAATACCTTTTTTAAATCTTAAATCTGATTCAAACAGAGTTTTACCAACATACTCTTTAGGAATTGTAGTCTCAGCAACAACAATATCATGACCTATAATACTATAAGTTGAAAGTGTTGGTGAGATTAAAAGTGGTGTAAGCCTTTTTGCCGCATCTTTACTTGGAAATATAATTTTTGTAGCACCTAAAGTTTTCAAAATTTCTGCATTATCAACTTCTTCTGTTTTAACGTAAATTTCTTTAACCCCTAAAAGATTACAATAATGCGTTACAAGGCAAGTTTTACCTAAATTATCATTGAAATCAATAATAACAGCATCAGTATCAAAAGGAATTATTTTTTTTAAACTAGCCTTTGTAAACTGCTCAATAATAAAACTTTCTGTTGCTAACATATCATTTTCTTCTACAGTTTCTTTTACATTATCAATAATTATAATCTGACAATCTAACTTACTTAAGTCCTCAAGTAGATGAACTGCTAAATTACTAAGACCAATAATAACAAATGTTTTCATACAACTAACCTACCAAAATATCTTGTATTGGCCTTGTATAATGCCTAATAACATATTTCTCTCTTACAAATATCGCCATAGAGAAAAGACCTATTCTACCAGCAAACATAGTACAAATTATAATAATTTTCCCTATAAATGACAAACTAGGAGTCACTCCAGTGGACAACCCAACCGTTCCAAGTGCAGAAAAAACTTCATAAATTAAATCCATAATCCCCCACCGCCCTTCTCCATCTGTTAAAAGTAATAAAAAAAATGATAAAAATAAAATAAAAACAGACCTTACAAAAAAAAGTAATGCAAATCTTATACTAGAAACAGATACTTTATAAGAACCTATTATAAATCCGTCTTTATTTTCATTTTTTAAAACAGCAAGCAAAATTAAAAAAAAAGTTGTTACCTTAATTCCACCTGCTGTAGAACCAGGTGCACCACCTATGAACATAAAAGGTAAACTTAAAACCTTAGTAAGGTCAGTAATGAGATTATTGTCTAAAAAACTAAAACCTGCTGTTCTTGTACTTATGGAATAAAAAATAGAATTAAAAATTAATAAAGATCTTGAATACCCATCCAAAATTTTATGTCTTTCTGTCATATAAAATAAAAATGAACCAAAAATAATCAAAAATAAACTAACTAAAATGACAACTCGAGCATGTAAAGATAATTTCTTTTTTGTTCTAATAGAATTTGCAATATCTCTATAAACCATAAAGCCTAAACCTCCACATACAATCAACAGACTAACAACAACAATAGCTTCAGGAACTTCTCGCCAAGCATATAAACTGTTACCATGCATAGAAAATCCTGCATTACAAAAAGCAGATACTGTTGTAAAAATAACTTCAATAAGCGAAATTTTATGTCCTTTAAGATTAAAACAAAGTAATATTAATAATATTCCTATTAGCTCAATAAAAAATGTTATAAAAAGAATACTTCGCATTATAATCTTAGGATTATATTCAATGTTCGAAAGCGAATATTGCTTAATTATCTTAGCATCTGTTAAGTTCAATTTTCTTTTTGGAATCAAAAGGTAAAAAGTAGTAATTGTAATAAAACCTAATCCACCAAATTGAATTAAAAACATAATTATCACAAAACCAAAAATAGAAAAATTCTCAATGTTAATTGTAACAAGACCAGTAATACTTACAGCAGAAACAGAAGTAAAAAGTGCATCTATATAATCAAGACTTGTTTCTCCATTCCATGAAATAGGAAGATACAATACAAAAGAGCCTATGCCCATAATAATTATGAAATAACTAAAAAGGAAAAATTTATCACTAAATTCTAACTTAAACATCTAACTTAAACATCAAAACTAAAAATTCCAAATATACTATTTATATATTTTCATTTATTCAAATGTATAAATAGTATTAAAATTAAATAAATAAAACTTATAATCAATTATTATATAATATATTATTATTATTAATAATATATAAACATGTTAGAAGTAGAAATAAAAACACGCATTTTAAATAATGATATTAATAGGATTATAAAATTAGCTAATGAAAATTTTACCTTTATTAAGGAAAATATCAAGTTTGATACTTATTATTATAATGGAGATAAAATTATTAGAGTTAGAACAATTGATACAGATATACCAATAATTATTACATATAAGGATAAATTACTAAAAGAACAAATAGAAATTAATAAAGAGTTTGAATTTAAAGTTGACAATCTAGAAAATTTTCTTTCATTTATAAACGAACTTAAATTTAAACTCATTTATAAAAAGAAAAAAAATAGCCTTAGCTACAAAAGTAATGATGTTTCCATTGAAATTAATGAAATAGAAAACCTAGGCTTTTTCCTAGAAGTTGAAAAACTAATAAATGAAATTCAATTATTAGAAAAGACTTCATTAGAACTCATAGAGATAATAAAATTTTTTAAACTAGAAAAAAACATAGAAACCAGATCATACCTTGAATTACTCAAAAATCAAGATCACTCATTGTCTTAATGAATATAACCTTAGAATTCTCGCCTTTATAGCTAAATAATAACTTATTACCATAGACCATAAACCTAGGTTCATTTACTCTTAATTCAAAAATTTCTTTTGAATTAAGGTAATACCATTTATCATTTTTAAAATAAATTAACATTACATTTGTTTCATCTTCAAATGTCAAAAATAAGTTATCTTTATATTGTTCAATATCACTATGAATTTCATTTGTTTTTATATTAGGACTTATATTATTCCATACACTAGATTCTATATTATTTACTACAACAACAGGCCTACCTTGAGTAATATAACTCATAATAATATTATTGTTCTTCCAATCAAATAATACTTTTACAGAATGAGCAAACTCAGTTGACTGTGTATTTGTATTTTGCCAATTTTTTCCTTTATATACTATAAATTCAGATTTTATTTTATTATCTTCATTTGAAATATAATTATAAAAAACTCCTAAAAAAGGTTCCACTAAAAGTCCTATTTTTTCAACATTATTAATTTCAACACTACCTTTTGTTAAATAAGGCAGCATAATATTATCCCATTCTTTACCATAGCCTTTATTTTTCAGCAATATTACCTTAAAATTATTTTTAACACAAGAAAGATAAACTAAATACACGTTATCTTTATTATCAGTTCTAATTCCTAGCAAAGAACCCACATTATACACCTGACTAGGACTTACGTCCAACCATTGCCTATTATTAAATTTTTTTATAAATATTTCGCTAGGAAAATGCCCATTTTTTTTAGTTGTAAAAGCAATATATAAATTACCTTTGTTGTTTATAATGAAATCAAACTTATCTACATTCAAGATGTTTAAATTCACATTATTATTCAAACTAAACCAACCAACACCCTGAATATATTGAGATATTCTAATATTTACATTATCTTCAAGCTGATATGCAATGTAAATATTTTTTTGATAAACATTAATTAAATACTTCTTAATCCTACTTGTTTCTCTTAACGGCGGCAGGTTGTCTAAACCAAATACTTTATTCTCCTTATTAACATAAGTTCCTTTTACGCCAGACATATGACCATCTAAAATAGATAGATCTAAACTTACAATTGAGAATTTTAGAACTTCATTACTGGACACAACATACATTATTAAATAAAGAACGTTTTTATCAAGTTTTAACTTTACGCTATTAACATGTATTTTAGCTGTTATATATTTTTTATTAGAAACATCATAAACAACAAATACAATACTGGTATCTATTTTCTTCTCTACACTTAAAATGTAATCAGCTGTTTGGCTAACTTTTAAATAAATTCTACCTTTACTTTCTAAGGCCTTTGTCACTACACTATTATTCGTTTCTGTTAAAATTTGATCACTAGAAATTGAATTCAAAGTTAATACAGTTAAAAACAATAAAGATATTATTAACATGCTTTATGCACTGCTACTTCTTTTAAGACAAATTAAATGATCTATAAAAGAAAGAATAGATAAAATACTAGCAATTACATAAACTATTTGAACAAGCATTATTAAACTCACATTAATACGCAAAACGTAACTCAAAACAGACTCTACCATATTTATATACCTTAAACGCATTAAGGTATATAAAATGAAACTACCAAGAGAAGCAATTCCATAAAAAATAGTTTTCAACTTTCCTAAAAATTTAGCTTGTTGAACTACATTGTATTGAATAATCAAATTTCTTAAAAAAGCTACTGAAACTTCTCTATATATAAATATTAAAAAAAAATAATAAGGCGTTAAATCTTTATATACAAAAAATGCAAAATAAGATAAATGCTGTAAAACATCTGCATAAGGATCTAAAATCTTCCCTAAGTTTGTTATTAAGTTATATTCCCTTGCTATGTAACCATCTAAAAAATCACTAACTTCATTAAATATAAAAAAAGCCCATATGATAAATAAAAAATAAATGTTTGGAAAAATATCTTCTATAAATAATAAAATTAAAATTAAAAAACTAACAATAATCCTTAAAACTGTAATCAGATTTGGGTTAATAATACATAATTTTTTGTGCACTTACAAAACCTCCTTAAGAATTATTTTATTCTTCAAATAAGAAAGAGCAGCCTCTATTGTTAAATCATTAATTTTCTCACCTGTTCTTGTCCTAATTGAAATTTTATTTTCATCTAACTCTTTCTTTCCAATCATAAATACATAAGGAATTTTATTAATAACTTGATGTTTTCTAATCTTAGCATTCATACCTAATTTTTGATCCAAATCTAACTTAATTCTAATTCCTTCCTGCTGCATTTTATTTAAAATTTGTTGAGCATATTCTATTACAGTTCCATTTATGGGAATAATTACAACTTGAACAGGTGCAAGCCATACAGGAAATGCCCCTGAGTAATGCTCTATTAAAATACCAAAAAACCTTTCAAGAGAACCAAGCAAAGCTCTGTGAATCATATAAGGTTTTTTTTTCTGTCCATCCTCGGCAATGAAAGACATTTTAAACTTTTCTGGAAGATTAAAATCAAACTGAATTGTACTCATTTGCCAATCACGCTCAAGCGAATCTCTAACTTTAATATCAATTTTAGGTCCATAAAACGCACCACCTGAATGATCAAATTCATAATCTAAACCTAATTGTTTTAATGCTTCCTCAAGAGCTTCCTCAGCCTTATTCCAATCTTCCATATTTCCAACATATTTTTTAGGTCTAGTTGAAATATATGCTTTTAAATCTTTAAATCCAAAATTTTTCCACATGTAAAGAGAAAATTTTATAACTTTTTCTATTTCACTACCTACTTGATCAGGAGTACATATTATGTGAGCATCATCTTGAGTAAAACCCCTAACTCTCATTGTTCCTTGAAGAACACCAAGCTTTTCATACCTGTAAACTGTTCCAAGTTCAGCCCATCTAAGAGGTAAATCTCTATAAGAATGTTTACTATTATTATAAATTGCTATATGAAATGGACAGTTCATTGGTTTAACATAGTAATCACTTTTATCCATTTCTATAGGACTAAACATATTATCTTTGTAAAAATCTAAATGACCTGAAGTTTGCCATAACCATGACTTTCCAATATGCGGAGTAAAAACTATCTCATAACCATTCTTTAAATGTTCTTCTCTCCAAAAATTTTCAATTTCAACTCTTACTCTTGATCCTTTAGGGTGCCAAAAGATGAACCCCGCTCCAATTTCCTCATGAACTGAGAATAAATCTAATTCTTTCCCTAGTTTTCTATGATCTCTTTTTTTAAGCTCTTCCTTAAGCTTAAGATAAGTTTTAAGTTCTTCTTCGTTATTCCATAAAGTGCCATAAATTCTTTGAAGCATTTTATTATTTTCATTACCTCTCCAATAAGCTCCTGCAATACTTGTTAACTTAAAAGACTTTGAATCAAGTTCATGCATATTATCAATATGAGGACCTTTACAAAGGTCTATAAAATTATGACTTTTGTAAATAGAAATCTCACTATTAATATCAAAACTCTCAATCAAGTCAATTTTATAAAGCTGATTCTTAAAAAGTTCTAACGCATGTTCTTTAG
The DNA here is from genome assembly GCA_003024985.2 of Euperipatoides rowelli. Classification (NCBI taxonomy): domain Eukaryota; kingdom Metazoa; phylum Onychophora; class Udeonychophora; order Euonychophora; family Peripatopsidae; genus Euperipatoides; species Euperipatoides rowelli. The sequence goes on from PXIH01S0013201.1 coordinate 20,184, forward strand.
TTATTATTTCTTTCTCAAATGTACTACCACTTTTAAGAATTGCTCTCATTATATTTTCAATTTCTTCTAAATCTTCTTGTTTTAACGTTCTTGGCAAGTCAAAATCATAATAAAACCCATTTTTAATAGGAGGGCCTATTGCAATTTTAGCTTCAGAAAATATTTGTAAAACAGCTTCTGCTAACACATGAGCTATTGAATGTCTCTTCCTATAAAGAACATCATCTTTATTCGTCATATCAATCCCCCCCCCTCTTTTTTACTTAACTTAATAATTATAATAAAGCAATCTTATTTAGTAAACTGAAACAGATAAATACCTAATCATTTGAAAATTCTAATAATAACTATTGATAATTCATAAACACTAATATAATAAATAAAAACAAACTATTGATATTCAAAACCTTAAGTGTTAAACTTAGAAATAATGATTATTTAAGGAATTACTCATGATAAGAGGGATTTATACAGCAACAAGTGGAATGATAGCACAAAGACATAAACTTGACACTGTTGCAAACAATTTAGCAAATATTGACCTTATTGGCTATAAAAAAGATTTATCTTTACAAAAAGCTTTCCCAGAATTGCTAATTAGAAGAATTAACGATGATGGAACATTTAAATTTTCAAAAGGGTATCTAGAAACAGCTCCAATTGTTGGCAAACTAGGAACAGGTGTGGAAGAAAATGAAGTCTATACTTCATTTGAACAAGGAGCTTTAAGAATTACACAAAATCCGCTTGACATGGCATTAACTAAAGAAGGATTTTTCGTTATACAAACACCTCAAGGTGAGAGATACTCAAGAAACGGTTCTTTTACACTTGGAAAAGAAGGGATACTACTCACTAAAGAAGGTTTCCCCGTATTAGGTACAAAAGGTTATATACATTTAAAAAAAAACAACTTTAAAATAACAGAACAAGGACAGATTTTCTACAATTCAACTTTTAATAATGATCCTAAAAGGCTTATAAGTGAAAGTGAAAATTCTTGGAAAAATTTTGAACTGCTTGACAACCTACGAATTGTTAATTTTGAAAAAGCAAGATTTTTAAACAAAGAAGGCAATTCTTTATGGATAGATACTGAAATTTCCGGGAAAGCAATTGAACTTGATTTAAATTCAAGACCAAAAATTGAAGTTGGTGCATTAGAAACTTCAAATGTTAATCCCGTAGTTGAAATGGTTAAAATGATTGAAATCAACAGAGCATATGAGGCTAATCATAAAATGATACAAGCTGAGGACAATTTACTTGGAAAGTTAATTAATGAGCTTGGAAAATATTAAAGGAGATTAAATAATTATGATGAGAGCATTATGGACAGCAGCAAGCGGAATGACTGCACAACAATATAACACAGATACCATTGCAAACAATCTTTCAAATGTAAATACAATTGGATTTAAAAAAATTAGAGCTGAATTTGAAGATTTAATTTATCAAACTCAATACAGAGCTGGTATGCCAGCAACAGAAGACACAGTAAGACCATTAGGTAATCAAGTAGGACATGGAACAAGAGTTGCTGCAACTCAAAGGATTTTTGAACAAGGCAAAATGCAAACAACAAATTTACTAACAGATGTAGCAATTGAAGGTGATGGATTCTTTAAAGTTTTACTTCCTGACGGAAATTATGGATATACAAGAGATGGTTCTTTTAAAATAGATGCAAACGGACAACTTGTAACAAGTCAAGGTTACAAACTACTTCCTGAAATATTTTTTCCTGAAGAATACATACAAGATACAATTTCTATTTCAACAGAAGGTATTGTTGCTGTAAAGACAAGTGGAGATAGTAACCTTATTGAGCTTGGGCAACTAGAACTTGTAAGATTTGTTAATCCAGCAGGACTTAATGCAAGCGGTAACAATATGTTCAAAGAAACAGCAGGTTCAGGAGAAGAAATTGCTGCCATTCCAGGTAGTAAGGGAATGGGAAAGCTTAGACAAGGTATTTTAGAAATGTCAAATATATCTGTTGTTGAAGAAATGGTAAATATGATAGTAGCTCAACGAGCTTATGAAATAAACTCAAAAACAATACAAACATCTGATAATATGTTAGGAATTGCAAATAACCTAAGAAGATAGTGAAAAAATTAAATTACAAAAACATATTTTATATACTTTTAATATTCAATAATTTAACGTTAAAAGCTCAAAGTTGCTTTTTAAATAGAAATGATTCAATATTGTTTTATTCAAAAGGATACTATAGAGCTTGTAATGTTTCTAACATTACAAGCTCTATATACATGCCTTCTCGATTCACAAAAAAAGAAATTTTACTTAGAATTATAAGTTTTTTAACCAACAGCTTATCTCAGGATAAAATTTATGCTTTGAAATTTAATTTAGATGAATCAGAACTTATATTAAATGACTTTGAATCCAAGCTAATTAAATTTAAAACCGATAATATAAAAAAATATAAAAACATACCAATCAAAGAAGTCATCGTTTACTACACAAAAAATCATGAAAATTTCATGAAATATAATAAAATTAAAATTAACATAAATTTAATACAACCAGTAGTATACTCTAGAATACAAATAACTAGAAACGAAGCACTTACTACTTTGAACACCTATGTAAAATACAAGGTAAATACAAATCATTTAAATGAAGTCTTAGATTTTAATGATTTCAAAGATAATAAATATATTTATACAACTAGATATGACATTGAAAAAGATGAGGAAATTAAGCTTGAAAAAATAAAAAAACTCTTTAAAATCTTTAAAAAGGAAAATATATGAAAAAAGTATTACTAATTATTATTATAATAATAGCTTTACAAATAAATTCTTTTTCACAAAGTTTAAGTAACAATAGTATTACAAATCAATCTTCAATTTTAAATGAAAAAATTAAATTAAAAGAACTTAGTAGAATATTAACTCAAAATACTTTAAATTTAAATGGAATTGGTATTGTAGCAGGACTTGCTGGTAAAGGTGATAGCCTTAAAGATCCAAAGATTAAAAATGAAATAATTAGAATATTAAGATTAAAAGAAGAGGGTTTTAATCTTGAAGACATAACAAGTAAAAATATAGCTTTAGTAAACGTAAGTTTAAATACAAATGAAAATTCTAATGTAAAAGGAATGAATAAAGATATTCTAATAGCAGCCCTTTTAGATGCAAAAGATTTAACAGGTGGAGTACTCTTAAGGACAACATTGAAGGACAAAGAAGGTATCACAAAAGCTATTGGAGCAGGTATAATAAAAATACCAGATAGCAAAAATAAAAGTTCAGGAATAATCTCAAATGGAGGAACCTTAATTGAAGAAACACAAGCAAATGAAATGTATAACATATTATTTGACAATAAAAATTACACTTTAATGCAGGAAATAAGCAACATATTAACAGATAAAAAAATAGAAAATACTATAAAATCTAGTAACATAATAGAAATAAAAATAACCAATACAAATTTACTTAACCAGATTGAAAACATAGAAATAAATGATGAACCAAGAATCACAGTAAATGAAAGAGCAAATATAGTACTTGCTAATGAAAATATTGAAATAGGTCCAATTGTGTTTTTTTCAAAAGAAAAAACTAATATTCTAAGTAATGAAAAAACAACAAATCAAAAAATGCTAATACCAAAAATGAAATTCAATGACTTCATTACAAATAATAGTGAAAAACTAAGCATGGAACAAATAATACAAATAATTAAATCAGCTAAGAAAATAAACAAATTAACAGGAAATTTAATAATAGAGGAGTAATACATGATCGATAAAATAAATTTTGATAAAGCATCCATTGAAAATCAAATAAATAAAGTTAAAGACTTAAAGAGTAAAGCAAAATCTAGAGAAAATAAAGAACTTTATAATGTAGCGTTAGAATTCGAAGCAATTTTCATCAAGCAAATGTTAGATAGCATGAAAACTACCATTAATAAAGAAAAAACACTTTTACATGGTGGACAAATAGAAGACATTTTTGAAAACATGTTATATGAAAAAAGAGCACAAAACATAGCAACAACAAAAAATTTTGGAATCGCTGATATTATATACAAGCAACTAAAAGAAATTGATAATTTAAAGAAATAAAAAATAACATTTTACATAAACCCTTAAAATAATAAAATTGGCACAGTTTTTGCATGTTACTTTATTTAGAATTATATAAATAATAAAACAAGGAGTTTTTTATGAATATATTTAGTAATGAAAACCTAGCTATTTATTTACAATCCGTAAGAAGATACGGTTTAATAACTCATGAAGAAGAACTTGAACTTGCCAAAAAGATTAAGAAGGGTGATTTAAGAGCAAAAAATAAAATGATTAGTGCAAATTTAAGACTAGTGCTTAAAATAGTAAAGAAATATATAGGAAATGGTTTAAAAATTGAAGATTTAATCCAAGAAGGGAACTTAGGATTAATTAGAGCTGTTGAAAAATATGAACCTAGCAAAAATACAAGATTTTCCACATATGCTTCATTCTGGATTAAGCAATCAGTTCTAAGAGCACTAAATACAAAAACAAGACTTATAACAGTTCCTTATAGAAAAGAAAAATTAATTCTACAAATAAATAAATATTTAACAGAGGAAGAAGTTGCTCCTAATAAAGAA
>PXIH01S0013219.1:16986-29125 GCA_003024985.2 Euperipatoides rowelli
TCTCTCATTTGAGCTAGAATTTTTTTGTTTTGATTCTTAAAATCTGCATTAAATTTCAATTTTAAAAATGTATAAGTTTATTCCTAAAGTTTTAAAATGTATTTATTAGACCACCTTAAAGTCAAAATTTCAGACCCACTTGAAAAATCCAAAAAAAATAAATAAATAGTGAAAGGGTTAAAGGATTAACTTAAAAATTTGTTTTTAAATAACGCTTTTATTTTTTTGGATTTTTTTTTTAACCAAGTGGATTTAATTTTTTTAATAATTTTCTTTGAAATGAAATCATAAAAAAAAATCCATTTCGTGTGACCTTTAAGTGTAGCCTAATATGATTTGTACAAAGTTTATGGTACCATATTGAAAGAAAGTGTGTTTGATAATGATGTGATTAAAAATTATGTCTACAGAAAATTATTATTTTCCTCATAATATCCCTCAGCCAGAATTAACTCCTTTCTTTTAATGCTATCTATTCTTCTGGAATAGATAACATAAATTAATTACAAATCATATCAATAATGTTAATTCATTGTGTACTGTCATCAATATAAAAGATTTAAAATCTATAAACTTATTGCGTGTTTATAAATAAAATTGCAAGTCTGAAGATTATAAATAAATAAACTTTGCATATTTTTCAATTTAACAAGAGACTTTTAAATTACACCTAAAGATCAACTTTAATTAAGATATATAAATTTATCAAGACATACTGTATTAAAATAGCAAATACAGTTTTGACTGCTGCTGCATTTTCTAATAAAATTTATTGGCAGCTTTCATGTTGAAAATTATTTAGTGTTTCATAGCATGTATGATGAGGCAGACAAGGTTAATGACACACATTAGAAGAGCATGGGTTTTAAGGTCAATTGTGCCAGACATAACTTATACCAAGTAACTACTACAGGGACAACATGCAATTAAACTAAAAAAAAAAGAAAAACCCAACAAACAATTAGATTGATGAGGAGAGTCTCTGAGGAGTATCTCTTTTTGTTTTACTACCAAGTTTCAAATTGAAGAAAAGGAATCAGATTCGTTGTGAGTGAGCAATTAATTCATTATTAGTATATTACTGACCTCCTGAAAGAGGCAAAATTCTTCCCATTTTAATTAAACCTTCAATACTATGATGAAATGTTTCTCACAGACAATGACTCTCAAGAGAGGCTGCCAAGTTGAATGCATCCAATTCTGATTGGCAGATTCTTTAGAAGCCCATCAAAATCGAATAACTCTTGAATCTGGGGCGCAGGACTCTAGTGGCCCGTATACTTTCCACAATCCTTTTAACAGAACATACTATTACAATCAGTACAATTACAACTTCTGATCTGGGAATTCAAAGCCTTTCAATGTTAGTTACAAAGACCATTTGTTTTTTCCATCTTGCTTTTATTTGTTAAAATAAGGGAGAAGAGGCTAAAAATCTGATAACCTGTGGATAAACTATAGAAATACAGCCAGCTACAGTTAACTAGGAAACACTTAATTCCCTATTATGATGAAAACTGATATTATTTACTGTTATTGGATTACAATATAGTTTTTAAAATGTGAAATAAATATAATAAGCAGATGACTTGTTAATCATTATACTCTTACAATGAACTAGTTAAACATTAAAGAGTGTAATCAAATCTTGTAGGAATGAATACTTTATGTGAAACAATAAAAATATCAATTAAAATATTTTCTTCCCTAATAACATCACATTTGCCCATAATTCGCAGCACTAAGCCACTAATGATGAGTAAAATAAACTGAGTGCAGTAGAAAGGAATAGTTAAATGCTGCTTTCAGTTAGATTTTGTTTCTACTGGGAACATGGGAGTAATATTTCTTTGTTTGAATCATAATTTTTCTATTCATTTTCTTGCTGATTGGTTATACTATATATAGAATTACTACATATCTAAAAGACTACACGGCTGAGACGAGTGGAGCTATCAATCACATTAACATTTTCATTCCCGTTGAGTCACTAGTCTTGATATTGGTTGAGTCTAGGTTGAGTATTCAGTGATGATATGAACACAATCCTGGTTCAACTGTGGTTGGGCCATGATAAATTGATTTTCGTAAGACTTTTCACAAGATAGCCTATAACTTTTCTGTTTAAAATAATATATCGAAATGGAAGGAAGTTATTTGTCTTATTATTACAGTTTTAATGATAGCTTATGACGAAACAGAATGAAGACAAAATAGAAGCGGTAGTTTGTATTATCAAAAAAACGATTCAATTATGTTTTGAAATTTTGTATTCAAATATTAAGCATGTTATAAAATGACAAAAATAGATATGATACCGAATGTTTCAATCAGGAAATTGAAGTATTTTTTCAGCTTAAAAATAGTAAATGCATAATAGAAATACAAAAATAAATCCTTTATTATAAAACTTTAGATTGAATTTTTTCTTTTAACAGAACATATCAAATAGACATTGTTTGTGAAATTTTGATGTTCCAAAAATATATTATATTAATTGGTATTATATCAAAGTAATTTTTACTGTATAATAATTAAACTAATGGTGATTGAATGACAGAGATGGAGTTGTATTGGCATGGCTTAAGGTAAATTAACCTGAGATGTGATAAAATGATCATTTAACCTTCCTATGGTCCTCGCGTTTTACCTACACCAATATCATTCGGGTCATATTGACCCAAATTTAATTATTGTAAGTAATGTGAAAAAAAAAAACCCTCAGTAAATGCATCATAATATTATTTATTAAGTGAAATTAAGAAAAAAAGTAATGTTAAAAAACTTTAACTTTTGCATTTTTTGAAGTTTTAAAATGATTATTTAAAAGAGTATTCTGTCATTATAACAGACAAGATGGTACATAATTATATCACATGATCATATTTACTACAACAATCAAAAGATTTGTGTTTTTTCAAACCTTCCTATCAGAAAATTATTGTCCAATCAAAAACTGCATTCGTCTNCTGAACTTTATCTGCTTCAGACAACACAGATTTCAATGAGGGTCAAATTGACCTGAGGGTAATGGATGGTACTATTTCTGTATTTAAAAAGTATACTAATTTTTTTAAAAAATATTTTACTTAAGTAATTAATGTTTGAAAATATTAAAAGTCACAAATTTTCAAATTAGATAAAAAAAAATGTATTACAAGCCAAAGAAGATACATTTCGGGTCACATTGACCTGAAGACAATAGAAAGGTTAAATACATCTTAATCCATGGATAAAACCGTATCAACCACCATTGAAATTAATGTCTATGTGAAATTAATGTCTAATACACTTACTATCATATAGGCTTAGGCTGTGATGTGTACAAAAATAATAAGCATATACTGTATACTACAGAAAAATTCACCAAAGGTCTGAGGGCATGAAGACCCTTCACAGGATCGAGGGCAGAGCCCAGTGTCAATGTCTTGTTCTGTGCATTCAATGCACATAAGAATAAGCAATAAATAGACAGGTATGATATAACGTATAGGAACCAAGTATTCTCAAGAAGGCACTTAAACATCGAGTCTGAAACATCACATCTCATATGCATGTGTCATTTGAGATATGATGTTTCATGCTGGTATCTTTCTTGCTCAATTAGTGAAACAAAAATAGAAAGAAATAGATGAGAATAGAAAGAAATAGGTGAGATTATTAATCACTCTTTCTTGCATATGATGTACAGTAAATAAAAGACGGAAGAGCATCCCCGCATCATAGTTAATAGAAGAATTTGAATTGATATAGGCCACGTAGATAATATGACAAAGTGAAAAAAATTATAAAGTTTCTAATTTTTAGCCTTTTTTGATTTCAAGTTACAGTATAATGAAAAGTTATGCACATTTTTTTATAGTTTTCCTGTATAGGGCAATGAAAATGAAATTGCTGTATACAATAACCAATCATATTCCTCTTTATTTCCAACAGTTGTTATGTTTTTTAGTTTTAAACATCAAAATAAATTCCAATAAACGTCTAGTATTATTGTGTAAAATATTTTATTTTTGCTTCATTTACTGCTTTGTGAAAATCCATTTTTAACTATGATGCCTACTCTACTTAGAAAACCTATGATATGATTGCTTCAATGGGTAATTAATATGGAGAGCAACAGCCAAGTCTGCGTAGATATTGGATTTTTTCAACAAGTAGCCTACGCACGATGACGAATGACCATCTGTTTTTTAATTGTACATACTTGACTGCAGCAGTACGCATGATATTCAGAGAGCTATCCATTTATATGTAACGATTAAGCAATGGCATAAAAGTATAAATGAGCCTTGAGTATGAAAGACAAACTTTGTATCAACGTTGCTATCACTGAAAAGTGGAAGTGGTCAGTCAACCTTACATTTTGAGAAATATTAAGAAGAAAATAATAATAAGCTCAAAGCCTGAAAATTGTCATGGCTTCCAAAATGGTCAATCTACTAATGATTGACATATTGTGGTTCTCTTCATTTTATCTTTATATTAAATAAATTCTCCATAAAACGAAAAAAAAAAATCTTAGAAACTTAAGAAAAAATTGATAATGTGCAAACAGATTATGATAAAATGTCACATATAGTGCAGAGACGTTGCTAATTTATGAGTGAAAGAAAGATCATGTTTGCTATAGATATGATCCCTCTCTAATGGACACATCATAATACAGTAAAACTGTCTTGAGATACCCCGGCTATTAGTTACCATCTGCCTTTACCACAATCCCTTTGCACCGATCAATTTTTCTTAGAAACAATCTGTTCTTAGTGACTACATCTCTAACATGACCCAGTGGTCAAATTTTTAAATCACGTGCATTGAATTCACCTTTTTTTGTAAGTCCACTAGTTAACTATTTCATCAAAGTCAAGGTTTAGAACAAACTATCTTGCTTCTAAAATATTCAGTATTTCATTGATTTAATTGTCAATTTGATTAAGTTAATTCTTTATAATTAGGTAATATAATTAAACTGTGTTAAATATTTAAGCTAGTAGTAATACACGGTAATTTTAAAAAAAATAGTATTCTTAGTAAAAATGGGTTAATAAAACTTGACAGTTCATTTGAATGTCTTATGACAGAGTGCATTCTTGCACTTTTCTAACATCATAAAAATCATTCATACCACCATTATCAAAATACAGTATCGATAAATGGTTACACTGGTGACATTTTATTTATTTTAACAACAATGTACTGTATAAGGGTTAATTGCTTAGTGAATATATAAAGTGCCTGTATGTAGGACACTAGTTTATATGAGGATTATTCATAAAGTAAGTATCATTTTTAAATGTTTCCATTTCAGTGCTTCAAATGTGATTTTACACAAGCATGCTAACTTCTTCCATTTATTGGCTAGATTTTTTTATATACGTTTAAAATGTTCAAAACAATTGTTCTGCCCTCCAACTGTGAAATAAGGTCTGTCATCCATTTCCTAAATGCAAGAAATGTGAAACCGGCTGAAATTTATCGACATATTGCGAGACTGAATAAACTGCTTGTTGCAATCCAGAACAAAATGTGTGGCAAGCTTACGGAGATGTGTTGCTTCATGATAATGCTTGGCCTCACACTATTGCTCAAACTCATGCACTCATCCCAAAATTTGCCTGGAAACAATTTAATCATGATCCATACATACCTTTTTCAAGGTCTTACAATATGCAGTTGTCTTTAATTAGTCGATGAATGTCAGGACATAGAAATCGGACCTTATTTTACAGTTGGAGGACAGATTGATTGTTTTGAATATTTTAAATGTATAGAAAAATGTCTAAAGTTCAAATTGAGTTGTAATGCATTCTGTGACTAGCCAATTAATCGAAGAAGTTACCATGTTGTGTAAAATCACGATTGAAGCACTGAAACAAAAAAATTTTAATAATGCTCGTATAAAAAACATTATTTAAAATGGTGTGATGACTAAAAATGTAATATTTTAATTTTTTTTTTTTTTTTTAGGCAAAATATCGGTTTTGATAGACCACTAATTAACCCTTTCCACTCCACTGAATTCAGAGAATTTTGTTTCTACAGCTCCACAATAAAAATGAAAAACCAATTTTTTTTTTTTTTAATTAAGATTAGTATTCTTTTAATTTTTTTTTTTTTTAAATTCTTGGGATAATTAAAGACAAATATATTTTGAGTCTTTGAAACTAAAAAAAAATAGTAGCCTAATTGAAGCATATTTGAATATAATAATTATTGATTATGAAATGCAAAGAAATGAAAATGGCGATTCAGAATCGACTTTGGAGTGCAACTACTAAATTGAAAATGGCGATTGAGAATCGCCATTGGAGTGGAAAGGGTTAATGAAAAAAAATACCGGTAGGCATTTTTTTTAGACCACTTGCTTTGAAAGACCAATATTTCATGGTGGTTGGTGCGGTCTTTCAAGACAGGTTTTCTTTCGAGACCTGCTATTTCATGGCATAAGGGGCAGTCTATAAAGGCAAGTTCTACTGTAAATGTATTATGGAAATGTAATAAACATGCACTGGAACCTAGAGTGTTAAATGAGATGGGAAGAAGAGTAAAGTAATTGTATAAACTTTTTATTTATTCAAAATTTGTAAAAATGAAACCAAAAAAAAAAAAAAATCAACTGAAGTTAAAAGTTTTATTCTATTTAAAAGAAATGATTTTTTTTAAAGTCAATATTTTGTAGATTGCATCTAAAGAAAAATTATTGCAATCAAGTTTGGTATATACCATACTGTAAATAATTAGGTAAAAACAAGTGAAAGAAATATAGACACTATTTTGTTTGTAAAGAACAAATGCTGGTAATTTGTTTTTAAATTGGTTGTAATTAAAGTTATCATCAATAGATTTAAAGACACAACTTAGGATTAAATTATTACTGCATGAAAAAATTTCAATTAAGTTACTTATTATCAAGACAAATTATTTTGACTTAATTCCTGATTTGAGTCTTTAGCAATATTACAGATTTGAAGACAAAAGACTTAGAGGATTTGAAATTCTAACACAAACAAATACCCATAGTGAATAGATGATAAGAAATAGGAAGTGAAATAGGCAGGAAACAAATAGTATTAACATTGTGTGATTAGTTGTGAAGATTTCAAAAGGGATAATGGGTATTATTATTTGAATTTCCTCACTGATTGAAGGAAAAAAAACAACATTACAGCAAAAATTAGAATGAAATCTAAAATCATAATTTTATTAAACTTTTTGATTTCACAAATAAATGAGAGAATTAAAACCATATCGTCTTGCCTTAGACTTAGCAATCAGTTTTGTCTTTAACGAATGCATTCATTATTATTTTATTTTCAATTTGTCGTATTGATTCACCATGGGAAAGGAAACGCTGATTTATGTTCACACATTGTTTACATTCTTAATGCAACATTTGTTATTTTATGGTAACTGCTACATTCATAATCTGTTCAATTATAATAGTGTTTAAAATGCGAGAAACAATAGACTTTCTTCACATATATGCAAATAAATGCTAATTTATTCATGTTTATTTTGCATGTGTGCACATTTCTAGTAATAAAAGAATGCTGCACACATGCATTATTGACTCGCTCGCTGGGAATGGTTCTTGCCATTAACAGCAAATATTCATTTCCTGTGTTTATATTTTATGTGGCTGGTCAGGCAGCAGCCATTCNGAGAATGTTTGGCCGGCTTCTATTTTATTTATTTATATTGTATATCAGCAAGTTTCTAAAAGATTGTTTGCTTTCTTGCCTTTGGAATATACTATTTTATACTCCAACAAGTTGTTCCAGTCTTTTCTTTTACATTCTGTGTGAGGTCACCTGGGTTTAATTACCTGGCGGCTAACTAGCAGCTGTTCAGAGACCACTTCCTTAGGCAGATTAGCATTCATTTATCAATATTTTTGAATTTACATCCTGTATATTTTTAGAGCATGGGAAATAAATGAAATATCTATCAATGAATTACTATACAAGTTTGCACCGATTAATTTCACTTGCATTAAAAATCTCAATGTATTGTAGGCTACTACATAAAATAATCATTTCTGGATTGTAATGCAAGCTCAAGTTTTGTCTTAAGTATTACTCATTAGTATGCTATTTTAAGGTGTGTTCGTCCTTAGATTTTCTTCAATGCCTTTCATTACTTTGGATTGTACCTGTCCGGTGAACATTTAATTTTATAGACAAAACAATTAAGTTATCGTTAGCTTTTCCTGAGCAACAAAGTAGTCGATCATAATAAAATAGTTAGCATGCTTTATGAACAAAAATATAAATGCAAGTCAAAATGAAATTTTAACTGTTTCGTCAAATGCGCAAAAAAAAAAAAATGTTTGTATTGAAGACCATTTTCCAATGATTGGCTTTATCAAATTACTGCATTAATTCTTTCAGGTAAGGACTTGTGCAGAGCTTACCTAAGGGAATAGTTTTAATCAATGTATTTCCCCCAACAAAAAAATGAATGCAAAATTCATGAGTAAGACTGCAGATGATTACTACATCTAAAATAGTGCAACTACTCAGTTTTTACGTAACAATTTCAATTCTTTAGTGAAAGCAATGATAACTTTTTTTTATACGCTATTTTAAAAAACAAATCTCTTGAGCAGGGTTAGAAAGTTTGAAAAGAAACTAATGAAATGAACAAGATTTTCTAATGACAAATGGTCTAGTTCGTTACGTGCGCATAATGACCAATGAAAAAGTATAGAATAATTTAAATAATTAAAAAAGTTACCTATTGACGAACACGCCTTTAGAAGAGAAGTAGCTGTATTGTCCCACTGATGAAAAATAATGGGTAAAAAAAAAAAAAAAATGATTGGAGCTAAATGAACTTAACATTATAATTATACTTATATTTTTAATTATTAGTTATTGCGAGCTGATTATTTAAATAACAATTGCAGTTATTTTCTCATGCTGCATAACAAAGCTTATTTCAATGTTATCATAGAGTCATGACTAAATTATCCAAGTTATTTTAATTATTACGTATTGTGAGCTGATTATTTAAATAATAACAGCTATTTTCTCATGCTGCATAACAAAATTTGCTTCCGTGATATAGAATCACATTACTAACTTGTACAAATTATTTTAAATTATTAGTTATTATAAGCTGGTTATTTAAAATAACTAACATTGAACTCAATGCTGTTAGACTATGAGTCACAACGTTAAGTTAATGTGTAGAACAAATCTACAATCCAAATAATTTTAATAAAAAAAAAAGAAAAAAAGAAATTGTCGCTAAAAATTTGTTTAACATTTAAATTAATTGGCTAAAGCTATAATACAATTGCATTTGTTTTTTTAAAGGAAAATTCTTGATATATATATATACTGTTAATTTAATCATATGATCATGATTGGATCTAATTAAGCTTTCTTGAGATGCCCAAACGCCTTTAGGTGGTATTTCATGAACTTCCCTAAAACGCTCCAGACGCATTTTGGTGTTTTTACTTATATTCATTTAAGTTTTTTTTTTTCCACATTTAACTTAAGTAACATTAATAAATAAAGTAATAGATATATTTAAAAAAGATATTATTTTAGTTATCAAAATATTGTTTTTTTTCATTGACTTACATTTTTCAAAGATTGATACAAGATAAAGACAGCATGTGTTTTTACTTACATTTTTGATAGCGTCAGAATGTAACATTAAAATGTATTGTAAAATGTATTGTTGTATCAGATCATAAATAATATGGATGTATTTGTACAAAAATTGTAATAGTCTTAAATAGAAATTATGTGTATGAAACAAATGTGTTGTATAATTATAAAGGTGTAAAGAAATAATTTACAGAAGTAATGTGTGTTGAAAAAGACAAGATAATATTTGTTATATTAATCTATTAGAATATTTTGTAAATTGCGACTCAGTCAATTTCAAGCAAGTCATGAGCTTCTTGGGGTTGACAGGGTGGTACAGGAAATTCATTCCGGAATTTGCCTCTATAGCTAGTCCTCTAAACAATTTAAAAAAGAAGGGGGTAAAGTGAAGATGGGGGCGTGAGGAGGAGGAAGCCTTCCAAACCTTGAAGGTAGCGCTAACATCACCACCCATCTTACAGGTTCCGAATTTCGAGCTCGAATTTATCCTAAGGACGGATGCATCATTGGTTGGCATGGAAGCGGTGTTGGTTCAGGAACCTCACGGAGCAGGGGAACATGTGATTGCTTATGCAAGTAGGGGGCTAAGGAAAGAAGAAAAACTATCCTTTTACCCAACTAGAATTGTTAGCAGTGGCCTGGGGGGTAAAGAAATTCAGGGGTTACTTATATGGGACGCGGTTCATCGTTGAGACAGACCATTCTGCATTCACATGGTTGTTGAACCTGAAGGATACGTCAAGTAGACTAACAAGATGGGTATTGCTACTTACTGAATATAACAATGAAGTGAGACATAGGAAAGGGAAAGCGAATGTAGTTGAGGATGCACTGTCAAGGGCACCAGGTTTAAGGGAGGAGTCAGAAGAGGAGGAGGTAGAGATATTAGATTTAGACAAGATGATGATGGGGGTAGCAAAAGCAGAATATAGATTCGAGCAGTGTGAGCAGATAAGGTAAATGAAATAGCATCACAAACATTTTGAGACAGGGGGGAGGTAGTGAAATCGCAGTCAGAGGATGAATACTGCAAAAGGATTTCATATTGAATCAGAAACTCAATGAGTACACCCAATAGGAATGAAGTAAAAGATGGGGAAGATAGCAAAAAATCCTATATTCAGGATAAATGATCTATTACAAGGGGAAGGATGAATTAAAAGTCGTGTTGATACCTGTGCATATAAAGGGTAACATCATGCAGGAGTTCCATGATAGCATAATAGGGGGACACCTAGGGGTGGATAAGACGTTGGCACAAATTACAAAAAGGGCATATTGGTAAGGGATGAGGAAGGATGTGATTTATTATTGTGCTACATGTGACAGGTGTCAGAGAGTCAAAGGGACAAATAAAAAACCGGCAGGACTCGTGCAATCCATGCAGAGCCCAGAACCTAACTACCTAATAGGGGTAGACCTTATGGGACCTTTCCTGAAGAGTACCAGGGGCAATGAACATTTATTGGTGGTCGTAGATTACTTCTCAAAATGGGTGGAAATATATCCATTAANNAGGGGCACGAGCAAGGCGGTGGCCGAATGTATGGTTAATGAGTACTTAACAAGGTATGGTTACCAGCCGGAGTGGTGAGTGATAATGGGAGGCAGTTCCTGTCGGAGTTGTTTCAGGAGATAGCGGATAGATGGAGTATAGACATGGGACATCTCCAAGTATAGGCCACAAAGTAATTATGTAGAGAGGCACAATACAAATGTGGGGCAACAGATAAGAATGTTCATAAAAGATACAAATAGGAGTTGGGACGAAAACTTACCCAAAGTCTGATTGGCACTCAATAACATGGAGGTATCCAGTACAGGTATTCACCTGCGGAATTGTTTTTGGGCAGGCACATAAAGCTACCATTTGATAGGGTAATCGCTCGTGGCCCGTAAACAATAGTAAGTATAGGAAAATTGAGTGAGGAGATAGCAGAAGGAAAGAAGTGGGTTGCAGCAAGGTGCCAAAGAAAAAAAACAATTGATAAACAAAATTCAGTATGACAATCACAAAGAAGCGCCGAATATGATGGAGGATTTAGTCCTCACCAAAACCCACGTTCTCAACAATGCAAAGAAGTACATTATGTCAAAGCTAGCACCTAAATATGAGGGTACATACGTCATTGATAAAATGATAGGCAATTTGACATACTATCTTAGAAGGGGAAGGAAAGACTTGAAGGGAAATACCACGTGGATAGTCTAAAGTTGTATCAAAAAAGAGCAGGAGACAGGTATGTGATAGCTAAACTGCACAGAGACTATAACACTAGAATGAGACAAAGAGGGAGAGGGGTGCGGGCGATATAAGGAAGTAAGGTATCACCGTCAGGGCGAAGCGACAGGGTAGACAGCGTCTACCCAAAAAAAAAAAAATACTAAAATAGCCAATGTAAATTAAAATTTTTACAAACTTTTATTTTAACTTTGTTCCTTTAAAATATCATTAATTTCATGTGGAAAAAAAATTTGAATTTAATATATTAATTTTAGATTTTTAAAACAAA
>PXIH01S0013226.1:12355-22684 GCA_003024985.2 Euperipatoides rowelli
CCCTATTGAGGTCTAGCTCTGGACCTACTGGTGGGGCATCTCCTCTTTTCTTCTGTAACTAAATAGTTGGAAGTTCGGAAGAAGCAGCTTGGCTACCGGAAGGTTTACTTCCTTTGGCCACTTTTTCCATTCTTCGTAATGGGTTTGAATTCTTTAGGAGACAGCTTAAATTCTTATTTGTTTTTGTATGTGTCTTTTTGCATATTAAAGGTTTGAAGTAGTGTTTGTTCAACTTGTCAGATTACAACCGTTATTTTGTATTGGGTTCAATTTTATGGTTATTTCCCTGCTGGTGTAAATTATTTGGCAAGTTAGCAATAATTAGTATTGGTTTTAAGTTAAAACCATTTGATTGAAATTTCTGTAGTTCAGCTCAGAAGATCTGATTATATTTGTAATTAATAGGCCATTAATTTACTTATACTGTACTTTTGGTTTCCTACAAGCTTCTTTGATAATTCATCATTTACAACAGAGGTGTTGATTTCGGGATCTGCTGACGTCTTTGTTATGTATTAAAATCATGATGTTGCGATTATAATTTATTGTTCAGGTATTAAATATTTTACGCATTATTATACTGTATATTCAATTTCACCTTTATTTTATAGTTTATGTTTTTGGAGTTGGTTGTGAAATTTATAAAGAAAAAAGTTTTATTACAAAAAAAAATAAGATTTCTATTCTTGACTTGCTAAACAAAATAACTAATAAGACTGAGAAATGAAAATAAGTTCTACAAACCACTCATGAAAAAAATTAATTTTACAAAACAATAACAAGGAAAGACAACAACTAATTTCAAAACAATTATTAAAGCTAATGGTAGATTTGAATTTCCATTTAGAAAAACATAATTTTGAAGGCAACTGAGAAAGTTTTTAAAATTAGTCTGTTTCCATTTTGCGTTTTAACTGAAACATTTGTTTTTTCAGATGAATTGTCAAGTCCATGTATTGAACTATTTGGAACAGCACGGACGAGTGGCAGATATTGATCATTTCCAAAAAGAATTATGCACTAATAGTTACTATGATTCACTCACTCTAGCTAGAGATCTAAATGACGGTTTACAAGATATGTTTATGGAGATTGGTAAGTAGGGTTCATATTATATTTGTTTATGTGTATATGCTTATTATCCAAAGTACTAGAGCAGTAACTATAGATTTTTATTCATAGTGCTTCCATTGTTTACCACTTACTGTATAATGAATGTTGTTGTGTATGAGTTGGTGGGACTGTGGTGTACACCTTATTATATAAGTTATCCCATCTGTTGCTTGTTTGGGATATTTTTTTAGCCCCTTGTGCATCAGAAATAGATAATCTGTCTACTGATCTTTAAAAAAACATGCCAAAGAAAAGGACTTAGCCAAAATTCTATACTTTTTAGTCT
Source organism: Euperipatoides rowelli (assembly GCA_003024985.2). Lineage (NCBI taxonomy): Eukaryota > Metazoa > Onychophora > Udeonychophora > Euonychophora > Peripatopsidae > Euperipatoides > Euperipatoides rowelli. Next base: position 13,755 of record PXIH01S0013226.1, read on the forward strand.
AATCTAAAAATGATCGTTTGCCTCGATGTTGTGCATTGACGTGTTGAATGCAAGTGAAATGATTCAGTGTGTCACTTGTACGCTAACTTGTTAATAGGTATTTTCTTCTTTAATTTTTAACCAATTAAATCTCAAAATCACAAGGATTTAAGATTTTATGTTTAATTTTAAGCAGACCATGTATCCGGCAGAAACATGGAGGCTAGCGAGAAGCGTAGGGATCGCCTAGAGCAGTGTTTCTCAACCACCGGTCCACATGGATGTGGACCGGTGGCGATCCATAGAAAAATTTCACTGGTCCAGAGAAAAATACCCGTAAATAAAAATTTAAAAAAATACAGCTTTATATCACATTATTATTACATTGTTATCATTGCTAATTATTATTATTATTAAATGATGAGCGTAAGGATGTTAAAGTAGATCAGTAAAGAAAATTTACTTCACTACCGACAAAGTTTTAACGTCACATGACTATCAACTGTGATTGTCATTTTTTTAACGGCAGTAATAAGTTAAGAGTATGAGTAACGTTTTCACGTTTAGAGACAATCAACACTGTCGCGCTGCGACACTTACTATTAAAAAATAAACATAATTCATTGTCTCATATTTACCCGTCTACGTAAAATTATCCGTCCGTCTGGCTGGTCCGCGATACAAAGGTTTAGAAACACTGGCCTAGAGGCATTTCTGGTGCTCACATAGAATGACAAGGATTTCATGGACAGAAAGTAAGAGCAATGAATAGGTTCTTCGCCAAGTAAAAGAGAAAAGAAGGTTACTCAACATGATAAGGAAGAAAGACTACAGTGAATGTGCCATGCCTTCAGGCATGGAGGTCTGGTCATTGATGTCAATGATGTGCTTGAAGAAAAAATTGAGTGAATGAAACTATGTGGTAGGTAGGCCAAGAAAGAATTTCATTAAGCCATTGCAAAAGGAGATTGAGGCAAAAGGTTATTCAAAGTTAAAGAGGATGGTGTAGTAAACTGGTCACCACTAACACCACATGTTTGAAAAAAGGTTCATTTAACTCATTGCGTAACTTATCCAATTTTCACAAATGATTTAGTATAAACTTGACCTTTATGTGATAGCTTATTCGTTTAGAAGATAAGTAGAAACCTTTTTTTTTTTTTTTAAACTTTTGCATAATGTTTTGACGGCAATTCTTTTGATTTGAACTTTTCTTTTCTACCAATTTATTTGTGAAATTTGATATGCAGGGTTATATACACCGAATAAAACTAACTATAAGCTCAAATCAATTCTGAATCAAACCAGAAAATAATTATTGTTTTAGTTAGTTTTAATCCATACTTTTTTTTTTAAAGAGTTTTTCAAATACAGAAATTTTTTTTTAATAAAGCCAGATACATTAATTTTTTCTCTCCTCTAATTAGTTAATAAATCGTTCCAGGGCTACAAAATAAAAAAAATAATGCTCACAATAATTTTATGAATAATTTTTTTTACTATGAAATAAAAATAAACAGGTGGGGAGTTTTAATTTCAGGATCCGCTTTATGCTTGCCCGGCGGGCTGTTGTTTGAAACTGTTATATGTTGTCCGTAACAATTTTTATATTGTCCNGGGCCGTCGGGCTGCCGATTTTTCGACCCCTGAAAGTCATGTAACATACTGCATGATTTTACAGGATTAACAATCATCTTATATTCATTTGCTTGTCTAACAATCTACTCTACCATATTCTGGATTTGTGCATTTATATTGCAGTCAGAACTACAATGAACAACAGTAAGGTCATCCATATACTTAAAACACCCAGGAAAATTTTCAGATATATTATTGGTAGCAATAATGAAAATATGTACCCCCAAAGATAGAACCTTGAGGAAACCTCGTTTGATGATGAGAATCTAAAATCCTCATTTGAAAAAGGAATTTGTAAATTTATAAATAAGATATTAATCAATTTATAAGGTATTTTATGTTGAATCAATTTATCAATGATTAGATTGTGGTCAATATAAAATTTTAAAAATCTCAACCCCCTCTCCGAATCCACCTCCTATTTTTCTATATATTTACAACATACTAAAAAGCCTGGTCGACATTGGATTTTACGGTACATCAAAACAAAGAGATATGCCAACTCACCAATTCCGTCTTTTGTCAAATTGCTTAACAATACTTGTAAATGAGTGTTTAGTAGCTTTGGTCTAATTACTTAATAATTTGTGTAAATGAATGGTTAATTTTTTTTTTATGATACATAATACTCATAGCTATAATTTTTTTAATTTTATTTATATTATATTCGTTCCAATCTTAACAATATTGTGAAAACGAACCATATCCTTAGGGGCTAAGTTCATTTATGTAGATTATTTTGAAACAATTTATTACATATTTATGTAAGTTTCATGAATAATGCATTGGATTGAATTTTAATAAGTTTATAAACACCTGATAATCATGATCAAGAATTACATTAATTATGAAAATGCCCTATATCTCAATATATCTACACTTGAAGATAAAAGAAGGTATTTATTCGGAAAATTTGCATTATCCTTTTTTTTTTTCAAGCTTATTATTTGACTAAGAATTCAAAAATGTCCGATAGAATTACTAGAAACTGAAATAAATATTTTCTGCCTTAAATAAGAACTGATTGATAGGCATGATCAGCCATTCAAAGACATTTGAGATCTATAAATGATTTAGAAATGTTTTATTTTAACTTACTTTTTACTTCTTGTAAACTTCATATATTTTTTAATGTAAAATTGACATATCCTGTTTTGGGGGCTAAAGTTACAAAACTTTGTTTATGTTTATGATAAATAAACTATACTATATTTTATAAACTTTATTATTAAAGCCTTTTGGTAAGCTATTATTGACTTGTTGCAAAAAACTGTATTTATGTATGCGTAGCCTTATTTGTATTCTGAGGAGTTCTGCAAATTATTAATGAAGCCACTGCAAGAGGGGGGAGGGATGCTACTTGCAAACAGTAGGAAAGGTTTCCATTATGTAATTCCAAAGTGACTAAATCACATGACTTACTACCTTTTTTGTTTATTTAGTGCATCATATAATATATTGGCATGAAAATGTTAGGGCATAGTCATTCTCCCTCTCCTCACTCAAAGTGAAATTTTGTTCTCTTTTGAAAGCATGTGAAGATAAAGTCTTTAAGTAATCTTACCTCTAGGAAAGATAACAAGGAACAGAATGAACGTCTATCGTTCGAAAGCATAAGCCAACTGAAGCTGGCATAATGCTGTATAAGCATTATCAGTTCATATTATGTTAATATATGACAGCATTGACGGTGCAATACATAACAGTTACCCTGTCCTTTAAAGGCCTAACCTCAGTGGGGTTTACATACTCTACGAGGGTATCTGGGTGATGGTTCTAGGTCCATTGGTTCCGGTGATACTGGAGGTTCTGGGAGGATGAGCTGTTTGTGCTTTATCAGTGTATTCAGCATTTAGGTGACTCCAATCCATGTGTTGATGAGGGTGTTGTTTTGGACCATTTTCCTCAGGTAGTGAGCAGGGACATAGTTGATTGTAATGTCTTTTTCCCGTTTGCCCAATTCCAAAGTTTACCATGAAGGTTACTGGTGTTAAAATTGCTTTTATGGTTCCTTCAAACCAACATGGTCCTCTTTTGGTGTGGTGTAAGGATTTCACTAAGACACGTCCAATTCTGTATTTTCCCTTATAACTGGTGTGTTTAGTAGTTGGTGTTATAATTGGGAGTGGGTTTAGTTTTTTAGACGGCTGCGAATATTTTGACCTAATAGCATTTCAGCTGGTGTCAATTTAAGAGTGCTATGCCGGGTTGACCTATACGTGAAAAGCATTTCATTAATCCATACTTCTAATGAGACTGATCTTTCTCCGTCAAGTTTGTTTAAGAAGGTCTTTAATGTGTCATTGAATCGCTCTACTTGGCCGTTGTGGGATGGGTGGTAAGGTGATATGTTGTGACTGATACCCCTATTGCTACAAAACTTTTCAAAGCTGCTTGCATTGCGTTGTGATCCAATATGTGTTATAATTTGTTAAGGATAACCAAATTTGCTGAAGTATTCTTCTAATGTAATTAGAATTGTTTGGGTGTCAGTTCCTTTTAATATTTTTACTTCTGGCCAGTGAGAGAAAGCATCTGTGGTTACTAAAAACATCTTATCTCCATATGGACCTAGTAGTGTAATTGGAGTCTTTCCTATGGATCTTTTGGTTTGATCCATCTGCGGTGCTTGGGTGCCTTTGTTTAATCTTTATCATGGAATTTTTGTCAGTCTGTGTTTACTTCTGTTACTTCATTAATTAACAAAAGTAGACACCAGGGTAATGACAAATCACATTCACTTTGTGCTTCTCAGTTGTGCAGAAACAACATATGTCCTTGCTTTATATTTTGACTTTTTTTTTCACTTTCACTTTGTGCTTCTCGGTGGTGCAGAAATAACTTATGTCCTTGCTTTATATTTTGACTTTTTTTTTTTTCACTTTCACTTTGTGCTTCTCAGTGGTGCAGAAATAACATGTCCTTGCTTTATATTTTGACTTTTTTTTTTTCACTTTCACTTTGTGCTTCTCAGTAGTGCAGAAAAAAAAATCAAAATAATTTTGATTTTTTTTTTTTTCACTTTCACTTTGTGTTTCTCAGTAGTGCAGAAATAACTTAGTCCTTGCTTTATATTTTGACTATTTTTTTTTCACTTTCACTTTGTGCTTCTCAGTAGTGCAGAAATAACTTATGTCCTTGCATTATATTTTGATTTTTTTTTTTCACTTTCACTTTGTGTTTTTCAGTAGTGCAGAAATAACTTATGTCCTTGCTTTATATTTTGACTTTTTTTCACTTTGTGCTTCTCAGTAGTGCAGAAATCACTTATGGCCTTGCTTTATATTTTGACTTTTTTTTTCACTATCGGCTGTGACGATATTTATACAAAGGGTACTATTGAGTTAAATTGTATCTAGGACACATGAGGAAATGAGATCCCCCCCCCCCTCCTTGATTCCCTAGGTTAAATGGAGATTGAGTTACATATTTTTTTTTTTTTAAAGCTGATGATATTGTACGCTAGGACGATGAGTTAGAATTATTTGCCTTTAAAATATCGCATTTAAATAGTTCTAAAGAATAATGTGTCACGTAAATGATAAATTTGGCTTTTGGGAGATATGATTTTTAATTACCTAAAATCTAATGATCTTGATTTTGGTTAATTAAAAATCATATTCTCCCAAAGGCCAAAAATCATCAATTATAGGCTTTTAATATTCTACATTTGCAATTAAATTGAATAATTAACCTGCCTATTTTAGTCACTGAAGAGCTAACTTGGAAACATTTTTACCAACTACCGGTACCTCAATTTGCTATTTACCCCCTCCCATCTTAAACTTGCATTCCAGTGCCTATATAGTTTACTTTTTTATTTTACCAATTTAATTGCCAAAAACCTTTGCTTAATCAGTATTTTTTTTTTCTTTCAGAATTCATCTGTCCAAACCTTGGTTTTGTTGAATTTATGCGCAAGGAATGGTTGGAGCTGATTTTATCCTGGCAAAAGCCTCTTGGCTGTTACTCTGACATAAACTTGGAGCATTATGCTCATGCCATAGAGGATCAAAATGGCAATAAGATTTCTGTAAATGGTGGTCAATATCCAGATGACAGTCATTTTAATCAAATTAATCCAATCCAGCAGATGGCGTTGCAGAACTTTCAGCAACCTTTGCTCAATGATATTCATCCTAATATCCAAAACAATGAGGGAATGCAAGGTGCTTTGAATTTCCATAATCAGAATAATGTCTGGAACTCACAAAATAATCCAAAAGGTGTAAATAATATTCCCCTAGACAGTAATTTGAATAAGAAACTTCAGTCTTCCTTAGAAAGATTGCAACATTTTAATCCACTCCCGGGTCTACAAAATAACTTCCAAAATCCAAACAATATTCCTCAGCTTCAGAATATTAATCCTTTAGAACAAAGTAATGTGAAGATCGAGAATGGCAAGATGCAAAATGCTCAAAATTTTATACCTCAGTGGAATGCGCAGTGGGACAATACTGGAATATTGCCTCAAGGAGGGGCAGTCAATAGTCAACGGTTTGCTTGGCAGGACCAACAAATAAATCGGATACCAGTAGATAATTCTGTGTTTGTGCCAGGACAAAATTTTATCGGTCATAATGTTTTGAATCTAAATAATCTAGACAATCAAGGTCACATGGCAAATGTTGGTGATAAATTGGAAATACCTAACGCTAATATTCATCAAGGATTTAACCGTCAGCAACTGGATGTGGAAAATCGTGCTTGGAATGCTGCAATTCAGGGAAATCAGATTTTTCAAGCAGGCGATAGTGCAGCCAATGTGAAGCAGCGTCAGAGTCCCAAATTTGTTCAAGTCATTCCCAAAGATTTTAATAAACAAGATATTTTTAACAGAGGAGGAGCAAAATCTCCAGATTCAGAACGATTCAAAGGGAGAAAACTACTAGTTGAAAAAATTCTGCAAAGTAATTTTTTTATATATATTTAGTTTATACTATATACTTTAAAGAGAGACTTGAGAAAATTGAAAATTTGACAAAATAAGATAGTAGATATAAATTTTAACTTTATTTTCAATTCCTAAACGGGATTATAAAAAAATGAGCAATAGTAGTTTTAGAAGGAGGGGGAAGAGTAATAAAATGAGCCTTTTTTCTTAACTAAATGATGCAGTAATTTTCTAGGGTACTGTAACATAAAATTGCATTTGTCTATAATGGCTTGGGTCTTAGAGTGATGTGCAGATTTAAGTTAAAAGTAGAATTAAAACAAAACCCTTAAAAAAAAAAAAACTAATGCAATTTTAATGGGTTGATCATACACTAATATCAAGAATTGAATTAGTAGGTAAAAAATTGCCTCAGTGCTTAACAAATAAAGTCTTATTTTTCTATCAGTGATTTTTCACCTAATTAGAATATTTAAAAAAAAAAAAAAATTAAGGGATAGGTTCTTAATACCCATCTCCCCTCACTATTTATTCTTGGACAAAAAAAATATTCACAATTCATCTACAGTAAAACCTCTCCAGTCTAAACTAATCAGGACCAAACCCCTGTGGGACTGTCGAGGTGTTCAGATTATATAACCGCTTCATTTTGCATGCTTAGAAATGTATTTTTTTCCCTCTTTGTATTGTACTCGTTGGTGTAACACCATTAATCCTTTTATTATTTTTATTTAATGTTTATTTAACATTTTCTATTTTGTATGAGTGGAGACTTAAAAAATAGATAAAATATTTACTATTTTTGTTTTCAGAGTAGCCGCACTTTCGGTCCAGAGGAGTTCTGTCACTGCTCGTTAGTATAAACAGAACGATAAAATAGTAAAAAATCAAATTTTAAGATTGGATAGACACATGATCTCATTCCTTAAACATTATTGATCCATCTCTGTATGGATAATCTCATCATAGTAACAATGTACCCAAATATTAACTAAAGTGCGAGAGTGAAATTTTTCTATTTACTTATTTTTTAATGGCGAGGGAAAAAGTCCATCTTTACTTTTACATTAGACCTATTGAATAGTCATACTTAGTGTATATATAATTTTTGTATCGTTAAGCCTAAATAATAATAATACATACTGTACAGTGTACAGGACTCTGTGTGTATTTTCTTCAGAATATAACTTTGACAATATTACAGTATAATGTTTGTGTAAAGAGAATGAAAAGTTGAAAAAATTTAATGTTTTACCTACAAAAATGTGGGGATGAGGGCATAAACCTATTCTTTTGATCTGGCCTTGGAGAAAACCTTCTTTTCTTTAAGCTGCTTAAAATGCTAAAGAAAAGTATAAAATTCTATTAAAAATGAAATTTGGAAATAAAACGTAATTCATTTCCCGAGGCCTCACCCGTCCAAGTGTCGAAGTATCACAATCTCGAATAAGATGTTGAGATCGCGTCCGGCCATTCCGGTACATTGTAATGGCGATCGATGATGACGGGCAGTGGGACGACATGCCTTGCCATATTTGCCACCCGGAACCCGGAGGTTTGGGTTTCCCGGGAGCTGCCCGCCGAGTCATGGTAGTAACCCTGGTGGATCGTCAGGTGGCATCGTTTANGGTNAGAACTAGGGCGGTATCTGATCGCCTTCGAACCTCTGACTTTCATTCTTAAAATAGTTACTAGAGTTATCGCTATACTCTAGTGAAATGTTAATGTAGAGAGAATAAAAATTTTGTAAGGAAAAAAACTATCAAATACTGTAAATAGGAATGATTGAATAATTTCCCTATGTTGGGCTCTTCTACTTTGTACATAATTTTAATGTTCCCACTTTTATGAATAAAATAAAACTTTGAAAGGGTTTTTTGGTAAGGAATGTTACCAAATCATTTCAGATCACATTTTGGTGGAACATTGAGAAGGAGATGAGATGAGTTTTTCTCCCAACCAAAACACCCAAGTCAGAAAAATGAAGTAAAATATTTTAATTTGATTCCATAAGTAAAACAGATTTGATCACATTGGCCAGGGATGGACAACCTTTTGGATTTGGAAAGCCTCATGTCATCATACAGCTGCTCATATCACTGTAAATTTTGCCAAAATTAAAACGAGGTACCTTTCTAAATATAAATGAGTGTATTTTTAGGAGCTTATAAATAAACAGAAGGGTTTTAGTCTACATTTTTTTAGGCATTTTTTCATGCACCAAATTAAATGAATTGTTTGTTCATTCATGTGAACTGATTGATTTCAGTATATCAAAACTAAATCCTTGTTTCCAAATCAATCTGACATTGACCGAGCGTACTAATTGGTGTCTAGTGAGAAATTAATAATATGATAGTGTACCAACCATAAAACAAGAATCTCTAGAGCGATTAATTATTTAACATTCTTTAAA
>PXIH01S0013227.1:8703-18770 GCA_003024985.2 Euperipatoides rowelli
AAAAAAAGCACAAAATACATTATCATAGTGTTACCTAATATTTCCATACAATTAGTTTTAATGTTTTTGTACATACAATTAGTTTTCATGCTTATGTTGGCTATTCCACCTTGTCCAATAAATTGTTGTAATAGAATGATTTTGCAAATCATTCTATTATAACCATAACCTGGATTTTTTTTACCAGTATAAGGCTGTATATTCCATAAATAAGCACACTTGACGTCACATATTACCCAAAGCTTTATACCATATTCTGTTGGTTTGGATGGCATAAAGCCTACTGACGAAAAGGGCACTTACCTCTGAAAGCAAAAAGTTGCTCATCCACAGCCACAAATTTACTCGGATTATATAATTTAGATAGAATTTCTACCCATGCATGCCACAAATCTCTAATTGCTGCAAACTTATCAACTATTCGTCCAACAGATCAAATCTTATTATACGGAAAAATTTTTAAAACTATTTTATGGGCATAGCAGTCAAGAAAATAGGACCTCTGTTTCACTATTCCTTAAGCTTTCAATAGCTTCATGATTAGACTTTTACATACCAGCTAATACTATACACCAAAGTAACAGTTCAAACTCGAAATATCTCAATTTTGCTACTGCTCTCCATAGACATGATAGCTTCATAATTTGTATTGTCAAGTAAAAACCGCAATATATGAGGTGGGAAAAAACTGTTCAAATAATGACATTTCATCAGATATCCATGAACAGGCAAAATATGTGATTCCAGGTACAAGATTTAGAATATTATTTGATGGTATTCTGCCATGATTGTCCTGAGGAATCGGTTCTGGTAAATATTCATCTTTTGATAACATAGTTGATGTATTTTGCTCATCTTCTGAACTTACATCTGAAGAATTATATTCACTACCAGACAAATGATCTTCATATTCTGAATTATCTTTACTAAAAAATTCCTGATTATCATCATCAGAAGAGTTAGAAGAGTTGAGTAATTGCTCAATTCATGAGTCTGTCAGCCTCTGTGTCATTTCTTGTTTACTGAGATAAAATTTTTTGCACAATACAAGAGATCCACAACACCCAATTTCTCAAAGAGAAATGAATGAATGTATTTGCCTTTGCACACATAATACTATATTTGCTCCCTCATGAGGGAGAATCAGACAATATTTCAGCTGATGCAATCATCTGATACAATCTTGCAATCATCTGAGGCATTCAACATTGGGTCAAATTTGACCCAAAGACCTTCAATGTAAAAAAAATTTTCACCACTTTGTTTAAAAAAATATTTATTTGATTTGAGCCATTTCTAGCTTAATTTCATAAAATATAAAAAGTCAATAAGACTCAGTGACTCAGCATTAAAATTTAAACAAGCATCACTAAAAATGTTTGATTTTGGGTCAAAATTGACCCGAGGAACGTTTAAAGGTTAAAACCCTCATCTACCGGATACCAGTGCAGTATCATATTTACAGTTTGAAATAGTCCACCAATTAATGACGGAACTACATAACATCCATCGTATAGTTCAAAGTTTGCTTGAACTTCTATTCTTTTTTCTTTAGCCACAAAGTCTATCCCAATGTACCGTGAATTCCTGGGAAAGTAAATGCTCATAATGGCTTCCTTTCCTACTATCTTGATAATTTCTAATACTATACGTGCTACATATAAACACACATCTTGATTTTCATTGTATAAGGTGAATATAAATCTTTTGTCTGTATAGGTGGAAGCATAGATCTGTGCCAAAACTTTAAACTCTAAAGTACCGGTAGTTTAATATATCTGCCAGAGTTATTATCAGTATCTGTGGTAAAAACATCATTAATCATTTCGTTTTAAAGTTTATCATACCAAATTAAGTAATTAATAGGACAAGAAGCGGTTTTAAGCTGGCTGATGATCGCCATCTTGAACTGGAAGTTTCGACAAAAAAAATTGTTTACCCTCTCCCTGCTTTTTTTCTTCTGAAGATACCCTTGCTCACCGCATTCATATATGACAGTGATGGTAAACCTACGACATGCGTGTCTCTATGTGACAAACTAACATGATTTGAGTGGCACGCTATATAAACACATTAAGCATGGTGTAGTATTGTACATAATAATAAATAGGAAATTGTGTCTGTTACAACTGATGCCACCCCAAATATGATGGGTAAATATTTGGTTTCGTGAAATTTCTTAGTGAATAAGTTCAGTACCCTGCATGTTGCCCCAGAATATTTAGCCCCTAACATATTTCGCCCCCAGCACATTTCACCCCCAGTAAATAAAGAGTAGGTGAATAAAATGAAAATACAATCAACTCTCGATAACTCAAATTTTTATTGAATTTTTAGTCGAGATTCAATCCTTTCACAATAGAAAGAATACATACTTAGTGACTTATGACAGATTTTGAACAAAGTGCCTTACAAGCCTTCCAACAAGAATTTTCTAGTATTGTAAACACCGTTTTTTCATCTTTCTTAAAGTGTTTGGCGAAAGGTACAGAATGGAGGCTTAAGAACCCGATATGAACAAATCCATGAATTTTCTCATTGGATCCGAATGATTGATGCATTGGTATTTATTTTTCCTGCTAACATTATTAAAACATCTGCAGATTTAGTTGAAACTGATGACTTCCCCATTAAGCTATGGTAATTACAAACTACTTTGAAGATACATTTATTTGAAGAAGACAATGGAGAGGCAGTAAATTTCCCATTTTTGCCTTAGAATTGTGGAACGTTTGCACACAAACAATTTAATGATCAGCAACGTACCAACAACAGCATGGAAAGGTGGCATATGGGATTTCAGGAAACTTGTGCTACTTTATTCCCAAATATTTACCAATTCATTGATTCTTTAAAGAAACAACAAGGACTGCACAATTTCGAAATTACACAACTAATTTCCAGTAATTCAGGCAATTAAAGAAACAAGAAGTATGCTACAATTTCTGCTAGAATCAAAAGAATAGTCCAAGATTTTCAAAATTGTAATGTGATTGGTTGATTACCTTAGAGGCTTTGCATACAACTTCGAGTTTTAAACAATAGAGTGTGTTTATTTTATTAAAAGAAAATAAATTAGAATTATTAAAAAATAATTTATTAACATTTTATTTACCTACTGGGGATGAAATGTGCTGGGGGTGAAATGTATTGCGGGTGAAATATCCTGTGGATGAAATGTTGAGGGTGAAATACTGGAGGCCACTTTTCCATATTCCATTGTAAACAGTTCCGTTGCATTTTACACCAGAAAGCATTGTGCATTAAAGCAAGTATGAAATCATTTGAAAGTGTACTCTCTCTATAGTACCGGTACCTAAAATTGTTAACTTTATCTGCACATGCTCTAAATAAGTACCGATTCTTGAAGATGCTAGACAAAATGGATTCTTATTATTGAGGACTTCTTATTTACAATAATGTTCACTGGTTGAGTCGTGGTGGCACACTAGACATTTGAAAGTAATAAAACAACCTTCAAGTGGCACACTAGTCGGAAAGGCATTGCCATCCCTGACATATGAAATAAAGACATATTTCTCTAATATTAAAAATAATATTAATATTAAACATTATTAGTAAATTTATTTCTTTATTCCAGGGCCACTGGTGAGTTATCTTCTGAACAGATTTGGTTTCAGGGTTGTTTTAATTACTGGGAGTCTGCTTTCAACAAGTGGTTTCATTTGGAGCACAGCTGTAGATTCTATCTATGGTCTCTATGGAACATTTGGAATCTTAATTGGTAAGAAGTTCTCAGAGTAGAAAATAATCTGTTAGGCAACTATTTTTTTTCAACCCATTCTAAAGTTTACAATGATTACAATATATGAGTTTCTGCTAACTTCTTCATCTTTCTGATTTTTTAATATAAAAGTAATAAAACGTTAATGTAACTAAGCTAATGTTCAGAAGTAAAAATGAAATAATTCAATTAGTTTATGTTAAGTAGTGTTTTAAAAATCACTTGACTAAATTTTTCATTGCATTGCATCATACATGTGACTCAATAGTATCTTAAGAAATTACAATTAACGAGAACCTAGTAAGCGCACATATAATCGACATTTCAGTCATGTGATAAAAATAGATAGCAGTCTTATTTTTTTATTTACAGCCCTAACCTTACCGTAACCCTGAACCCTGTGTCCTACTATGTATAAAACCCACTATGCCCCAACCCTATGATGATGAAGGGATGAAATAATTGTTTTTAATCGATTTCGATAATTTTGACATGACATCCATCAGCACTTTCTGGAATGACGAAAATAGATGTGCAGATGTAAAAACGCTGTAAAATTTTCGATTATCTATGTGCTTACTAGGTACTCATTTGCAACTGCTGTAGAAGACTACAGCAATAGTCAATAGCATTAAATAACGCTGGAGGTATACTTTATTTTTTAACTTTTGTATAAAGCAAATATTCAAAACGAGCATGTAGTCTAAATTATTCATTTGATGACTCTAATGGCATCATGGAAACAAATCATTAAATTTTAATAATAAATTATTAAAAATAATACATATTAATTCTATTTTGTTAATTTAATGTACACAAGATCAGCAGGAGAAACGTTTTGTTTGATTGTCAGTCAGAATGTTAAGAGATATTCTATTTAAGATCATCAAATAGTTTAATTTGAACCAATCATAATAAGAATAATGATGTAACATTAACATTAATAAAATATTTCTAATGTTGAGTAATTCTTAACAAATAAGTTTTGTTTTTATCTTTCAGGTTTGGGATGTGGGTTATGTTACTTGCCTGGAATTACGATGGCTGGGTTTTATTTCAAAGAGAAAAAATATTTTGCAATGGCTTTTACAGCAGCTGGTACTGGATTGACATCAGTTATATTTCCACCACTTCAAGATTATCTTATTGAAAGTTATGGATATAGAGGAGCACTTTTATTAAATGCAGGAATAACATTGCAAATGGCCGTATGTGGTGCTGTTGCACGACCTGTACCTAAAACTAAAAAAACAATAAACCAGAAAAGAACTAGTAGTTCTCAATCAGAACTATTTAAAGATATATATTTTTATGTTTCAGCATTTCATATATTCTTTTTACATGGATATTTTATTTTTATTATATTTTTGAACAAATATTTAGTTGATAAAGAGATCCTATTACGATATAGTTCTTATATATCTGCATCGTTTGGAATAGGTAATTTTATTGGACGAGTTTTTGTCTCTTTTTTAGGATTATCTCCAGGATTTAGAAAAATTGGTAGTATTATAGTTGCTAATGTAAGTACTTTTGCTCAAGGTATAGCATTTATATGTTTCATCATTCCAGGACATACATTTGTATCATACACCATCTTAGCAGTTTTCGGTGGAATTACATTTGGAATCAAAGTTGCCCTTGTTTTCCCAATTATTGCAGAACTCTTTAATATTAAATTTCTTAATGCAGTATTTGGATATACTTTATTTTCATCAGGATTAGCATTAATATCTGGACCATCCTTAGCAAGTAAGTATTTAAACATAATTATAATTATTTTATTGATTTATTATTATTAAGGTAAAAAATGTAATAAATGGTGAAGATGAAGTTACAAGGTAAAGTTCCTAAAAGTAAATTTAATTCAGTAACATATTTTATTTGGTTTCTTGTAAATTTAAACATAATCTTGGTGGAGCAGTTGGTAAGAAGGCTGATTGTTAATCTACTAGACATAAGAGGTTAGAATCAGGATATGAACCTGCAATGTCATGAAAGAGGGTATTGGTCTGGATTGACCTTAGACATACAAGCCGATTTACAGTTGGCCTTCATACCGACTGTTCCTCCAAGATATTGACTTGTACTGGATATTTATAGCTCTTGGATCTTACAGTAAATGAAACAAAAAAATAGGTAAAAGAAATATTTTTAATTTGGTATGGAGAGCAAATCCAGTCCGGCTTAAATAAAAATCAGGAATTGAATAAAATTAAAATTGCCACTTAATGCAAACTAAAAGTTTTAATGAAGATGCAAAAAGACTGATCAATATTATAGAAGGTTTTAAATTGGATGACATTCAAAAATTTAAAGGAACAAGGTTTTGAAAAAAATAGATTTCCTAGAATAATAAATAAAACAAAATTAGTATTAAATTAAAAAAAAATTATTAAATATAATAATGTGTGTTAACATTTTTAAGAAATATTACAATGCTGTATTTTTAATCCTCTTTTTTTTAAATAATTGACCATTATACAGTATTTTGTTTTATAACTATTTTAAGTTCAACAATTAGTGTATTTGCAAAATAACAGCATTTCAGAGAGTTTGTTTAAAAATAACTTTCAGTTCCACAAAACTTTAACTGAATAAATTATTGACGAGAAAGAAAGACTCGCGAATAAAGCAAAGGTTTTATGTAAGTGAATATTTTGTGTTTTACAGTGTTCAATCTCAAGATCGTAGTCTTGTATAGTAAGAAGCCAGCAAGTGATGTGCTGGTTCTTTTGTTTCAAATTGAATAAAAACTTAATGGTTTATGGTCACTCGTAACTATGATATTGTAACCATAAACTAAATGTCTAAATTGCTTAAGGGAATAGACACATATGAATGCTTGCTTTTCGATGACAATAGGTTCTTTAAGCCTTATTTAAGGTTTTGCTACAAAAGGCTGTAGGATAGAAAAAGCCTTCATCATCCTTCTTCTCTAGCATTCCAACCACGACTATGTTCTAGGCATCACATTTAACAAATAAAAATTTATTGAAACTTAGATGAATTAACAGAGGTGATTGACATAAATCAGATTTTAAAAATTTTAAATGCACTTTTGCAATTGTCATTCCATTTAAATTTACCTTTATATTTATTTAACAAATTATATAATAGGGCAGTTTTTTTATGAAATATTAGAGATAAATTTGTTGTAGAAGTTGATTGCTACCTATGAAAGCACAAACTAGTTTTATCATGGTAGGTCTTGTAAATTTTTTATTACTTCTAATTTGTCAATTAAAGGTGTGGCACCTTCTCCAGTTATATTGTGCCTTAGAAAAGTAACTTTAATTTGAAATAATAAAATACTTTGATGGATGAGCTGCCAAATTAACTGATTTTAATTTTGAAAACAATTTCACAAGAATTGCAAGGTGCTTTTCTTCAGAATTGGAATGCACTGGTATGTCATTTTGGTAGGACAAATAGCTCCAGATGAAATCTCATCCGCTATCACTTTATTCATTACCTTCTTGAATACAAACCCTAATGTTCTAGCACCTTGAACCATTCTATTCATCTTGTATGTTCCCCAAGGCAAAGTAAAACAATAGTGGTCATGGACAGACTCATCTAAAACTATTTGGTAAAACCCATTGTTTAAATCATTCTTATAATTTTTTAGATCCGTTCAGGAGACCAAGGATGCCAATGATGTATTGGGGATAGTCTAATGGTTTAGTAATTTTGTTTATGTGCCTCAGGTCCAACACAACCCTAATGTCACCAGAAGGCTTCTTAANTGATAGTAAAAACCCATTGCTTTTATATTCTCCCTTAGATACTATACCAGCTTTCTCAAATTCATCAAGTTTCAGCTTAATATGACTTATCATACTATGGGGAATCTTATATTGTTTATTGTATATAGGTACATCTGAAGTGAAATCTGGTTTAACTGGAGTTAATGAACAGCCTTATCCTCAATAAGAACATCATTGAATACCTTGACAAGATTTCTATTTGTTCTAGACTTGCAAGACATCTCACCAACAATCAGACAAGCAAATATTTATTTCTTAATAGTTGGAGAATCATCTTTATTATTAATATAGCACTCATTACCGAGCACTATCTAATAGTTAATTTGATGTTGAAATTTAAATATGCAAAAATCTTGTATAAATTTGGTATTTTGTAAAAAAAATGATAATTTGGTAGTTTTGTCCATTTTGCCCTTTGCAAAAATCGGTGATAGTTTAACATAATTATCACACTGCAGTTTTTTCAAAAACATGCATGCTTATCATGGAAATGGCCACACCTGTATCTATCAATGCAATGTATTTAATATCATATAAAGTGACCTCTATTAATGGCAAAGACTGTTTTATAAAAATTTATAACCCATCATATAACAATTTGTACTTAAATTACTGATTGATTTTTCATTATTTGTGTTTTCATTGATACTGTTCAATATACTCTTTATATTTGTTACTTGATCATTGAGATAAGGTTTTTATCCTGTTTCGCTATGAAAAATATTGAAATGAATATACTTGAGTTTTGGGTAAAGATCCACTTTCAGACCAGATGATGTTAAACTTTCCTTAACTCCTAGAATATGAATGTTCAATTTTACTTTGATCAAGGAGGGGGTTAGTTAACCCACCATGCTTAGCCATTGATCCAGATACAAATAACAATTGGTAGATTTGTTGGCATACCTACAGTTTTGAAAGAGATGATCATATTCGCTTGCAATTCAAACAAAATATTCTAGGTTTAATTTTTCTTGTACCTATTATATCTTTTACTTTTGTGTATTATTAACAGTAGTAGCACTAACACCTTTTTGATCATTAATAATATAGGTAGTACACATATCAACCAAATTGTCATTATCAGGTGTCTTATGTATGGTATTAATAGTGCAGGTTTACAATTTATATTAGTAGCACAAGTTTGCTTCACTGTTATTGTAGTGCATACTTAAATTCCATCATTTAGTTGTTTTACACCCATCCTTATATATTCTTATAAGACAACTTTTAAACTCTTCTAGCAAATGGTCTGCTTCAATATTATATACTAGCAACTTTATGATTGGTTTAAGCATTGATTCCGGCCTATACCTGTAGCACCACATTAACTCATTTAATTGTTGTGTACATTTGTGGAAAGTTTCACATCTTGATGATCTTTCAATGTGAGAGCTAAACAAATTATTAAATGCAAATAAAACTTCTTCAATACTACTCAGTTCTGCTTTTGATAAGCATTGTGAATTTAAAAACTTTGCTCTTCCTTCGAGTTTTGTCTCAATAATTCTTAGACAACTCAAAAGGCCAGTTTGCCCCCTTTTGTATAGCCCAAAAGTAGTCTAAAAAATTAACACTCCTCATTCTTACCTGTAAAAGAAGGAATTAATTTAATTAATTTCATTTTTTCTACAGAAAAATTATTATCCTGACTTTCTAAATGACTTCATCTGGTTCAACCTGATCAGATTCCAAAGCAATGAAGTATGCATTGTTCACATCACTTGCTTCACCTGAAAATTCCACACCTTTGCCTTCTGCTATAATACTTAATTAAATAAAATTATATTACTTAAAATAAGAGAGATATTAAATATACCAGGTTATTTCACTTAAGACTTATAATTGTAATATATGTATTCAAATTTGTATTTTCAAATATTTATTCACTAAAAAAATTATTATACATTAAAATATTTAAGGTATCGGTATGCAAATGTTTATAATAATTTTTAAAAATATTATTCAATTGTTATTTTCAATATATGAAAATAACAAAATAAAATTCCTATGTTAAAATTATAGTGATCACCTTTTTAATATAAGTTTTTGGGGAAAAATTGTTCTTATTTTTTAAAGTATGTTTCACTTCTAGTAAAGCTCTCTAAATTTAGCCTTTATTTTTAACAGAATTTATCGTGGTTAGATACATCAGTTTATGTGTAGGCTATTCATGCTTGCTGGGTCACCCATCTAAAAGAATAATATTTAATTGAACTTGTAGTGCAACAAAATCTCTTTCCAGACTGGGGCCCAAACTTACACAGGCCAACACAAAAAAAAATCAAAATAAAAGTGATTGGAAATATTCCAGCAAATTTTTTTATTATTATGATTAATATAGGCCTATGTCAATGCATATATTTTACGTAAATTATTAATTCATTAACTACAGGTTATTAAGTGAGCCAACGTACTTGGTTAAAAAACCCTGACAAGGTAATAAGAGCCAAGGGGAAAACCATTCCGTAACCGGATCGACAGGGACGCGAACCATGGAACATCACAGCTTAATGTTTCACCCTCGCTTTCAACCTGCATTGCTGCAGACT
>PXIH01S0013228.1:15135-27089 GCA_003024985.2 Euperipatoides rowelli
AGGCCAGGGATCTGTAATTTAATGCTATGATAGCATGTTGTATCATATTTAATGTAATAAAAAAAACCTATAATTACTCCAGTAATTGAGACAGTCACCAGACACAATTCACATCAATTTTTTCTCCCAACAGTAAGATCTTATATGTAAGGTTATTTAGGTGCTAATACACTAATACCTTATTAAAAATTGCAGTTAGGGATAGAGATGAGTTGCTGAGCTGACTTTAAGTGTTAAATAGAGGGTATAAATTTCTAATATTGCATTATTTACATGATCGTTAAGATATTGGTAATGATAGAATGGGGGGGGGAGAAGTTAATTGGTAATTGTATTAAGCTTAAGTCCCTTTTATGCTCCTGGCCGTATGGTAAGCAGTTGTTACTCTATTTTACTATTAATCATATACGGTAAACTAAAACAATAATATATCTATAGTGATATTATTTCAACTCAGGATATTTTATAGTGTTTTGTTTAACATTTAATTTTTTTAAAAAATATTTTTCATTAGTATTTACTACATATGTATACATATATGTAGTGTAACATTGGGCAAATTTTGCCCACTTTATTGATATAGGATTTTTACATTAGGACTGATGATATTATATATTTATATGCCAACACTTTACTATATTTTACATGATTATTTAGATGTTTGTTATTGACAAATGTCATTTACTTATATAAGCATTATATTGAAGGGCTTACTGTAGCTTGTTAACACATATATAGATTGTTAGGCACAGCAAAGTAACTATCAGGGATATTTTAATCATTATGTCCTTTTAGAGATTATTAAAGGTTGTCATGCCAGGAATAGAGGTAATGCCTTTACATAAGGATATCCTTGAATAATATCAGAGCTAACCCACTTGATTAATATTAGTTATATGTATATGCTCTTAAGAGTAATTTTTATGCCATGTTCTTGCAGGAAATGTTCCAACCCCTTCTCATCTCATTGTAATATCTCTGGCAGATAATTAAATTAGTTTCTCTCTCTTTTGATGTAATTTATAATATGTAAAGCTGAATTTGGTTTTCTTTTCAATAACCTAATGCATGTGTAATTATTGGCATCATCGATAATTGCCCCCCCCCCCAAAGTAGCTGGGTTTATTGGTCTACACAAATCTGATACTATTTCTTGAAGGGCCAAAATTTCATTTTTTGTCTGGTAGTTTAAAGAATATTTCCTTCAAAGACTCCATTTGACAAGCCTTGCAAAAAGTGTTATGTTCACAATTTCCAATGTCCAAATCAATTACCATTTGTCTTATACCAACCTTTTAAGGCTTTCATTAGAATTATGTCCTATTCAGTGGTTCCATGTATCTACACATGGGGTCACTTTCATATCTACTTCAGAGCCATTAAGATCTATTTTTTCATTAATGACTATTGTACACCCTATCCTCAGTTCCCTTTCTACTATTTTATGATCCCTCTCAATTATGCAGCCTTCCCTAGTAAATTCAATTACAAAATTATCAGAACATAATGCAGGCACAGATATCAATATAAAACACAGTTTGGGAACATAATATACCCTTGCCAATTACACATAATTTACCTGTTTGTCATTTCCCCATATATTTACATTTACCTTATCTCTACCTTCCACAGTAACATCACCATTAATAAGTTTAATGTTTATTGATTCATCCAATTTGAGCCTGTCCTTGTACTCTAACTTTGTGAGACATATAAGAGCCTTGTTCATAATATTTTCAATTTAATGACTTTCAAAGCATCCACTAAACACCCATTCCTGATAAGCTTCCAGTTTTTCTCCACAGGAAAAATGGTCTTCAGTTAATGTACATGTAGCCTAGTTGTTTTCTATATCAATGAATTTTTCTTCGTGATCTCTCTTCCGATTCTCTAAGATTCAGCTACCATTTTTGATTACGATTTTTGTAAGCAATTTCTTTTTTATGTGTCCAGCATTTCCACGACAATTACAGGTAATTTTATTCCTGTTTTGTGATTGTCTCATAATCCTAGCTAATTCCAATTCATCTTTACTAATCCTATTTATTGTCAAGAAGCCTCATTCCACAACCTTCCCTTTACATATTCCAGTTTTAAATTTTCCTCCTTAGTTTCGAGAGCTGTGATTAATGTGTTAAATCCTTCGAGGAGTCCACATAAAACTATTGCCACGAGATGGTATAGTTTTTTTAATACATATGATTTACTTGCCAGGCCCCTATGTTGATAGATAGCTTTCAGACAGTCCCATGTCTGCCTCACAGTATTACAATTTGTAATTGTAATTACAGTTTGTTCATCAAGTGTTAATTCAATGGTAGCATGAGAACACTGATCCATGCACCGCCATTGCTCAATTATTTCCAATACATTCCATACTTTTTCATGCTGTAACATTTCTGTTTTATACACCACAAGAAATAATTTTCACCATTCATCTTGGAGATCGCTAAACCTTTGATATTCATAGTGCAGCAATGCCAGTTATAATAACACTTATACATTTTTAAATTTATTTTCAAACAATGTCATGAGTCTCATAATCTGTTGTACGTATACAAATAAGTTACAACTTTAAATCTCGAGAAATCACTGCATTAAATTATCATCCATCTTGTGCATAAGTTGATATCATAAAAATATACTCACTCATTTGTATCATCATAAATGTTTAATCCAGTATATCAGCAATACATTTATTAATTCTAAGGCATGTAAAAACAAACATTATACAACACCACTTTCAGAATGGTGGACATGTTATTTTGGTCTATGGTAATTCATAATTGTCACTTTATGTTGTAACCTACTATCAAATTATGTATGTAAATATTATCTAATAATATGATAGAAAATAGTTATTAAGAGAGTGATATTACTTACTATAATGTTAACTGATTGTTATTACAGCTATAACAATTTTCTTAGAACATCTAACAATAGTTCGATTGGATCAATTTGGTTAAAACTGTAATGTAAACCAAATCTTCAATGTTTATGTATTTTTCTAAATTTTAGCAATTACCTTTGAATAGGGGGAGCTGCAGAGACAGCAATGCTAACTCTATACTGAAATTATAATTTATCTATTAGTCATGTCTAGTGTAGACCCGCTATGTGGAATATGAACATGGGGTATTGATTTGCTCGTGAAAAATTTAGAAATTTGTAACCATCCTGTTTAATGTATTAACAATTTTTAGCTTGCATAAATAAATCCGAGTTTGTACAATATTTATGAGTATCCTGGATTGTTTATGGTGTGGAAAGAATTGTGATATTTGAGGCAGAGATCTTATTGAAGAAGAACAAAGGAAAGCATAATATAGGATTAGTTTTCTGTTATATAATTCCCATTATTTAATCAAGTGATCATATTAAATTACTGCAATTAATTTTAACAGGTTTTTTAATAAGGCCTACTACGATATAACCATCCAAGACGTTGTTGGCCCAGTAATCATGGATAGTGAATACAACAACCAAATATATTGGGAAATTAATGCCAATGTCGAACACCATATGTGTAACAATATTCAAGATATGGAAAAGGCTGAATTAAAAGACACACCACTAGTAGCCCTAACTCCATTCAAAATAAAATTGATATATTGGAAGAAGCCCCCTGGGTACTTAAATTGGAAAAGTGGTAAGTAAATGGGGAGGGCCCTCATAGCAGGTGTTAATAGTACCATAATTAGAGACTGACATTATATCTTCCCAAATGTTAGTAAAAAGGGGTTTCACAATAGAGTATGAAGAGAGCAGATGCCAAATTAGCTGGAGGGGGAAATCGTAGCTACAGCTACATGGCTAAAAACAAATACTATTTAATTACCAAGAAAAAGATAGCTAAAACTAGAGAGGAAGATACTATCCATGGAAAAACAGCAGAAGCCGAGAACCACACAGACATCATATGGAAAGAGAGTGAATATAATTGTATTACATATGAACCAGATACATGGAGGGAGATAACAATGCTGGGCAGGTGGAGAAAACATTGTAGAACAAAGCAATGAGGGAGGAAATGATCACGCTAGAAAATAATAATGTAATCACCACCATAAGTGACCAGCCAGAGAAGAAACCCATAGGATCAAGATGGACATATACAGTAAAAAAAGAATGAAAATGATAAGAAAGTGAAGGTGAAGGCCTGTGTGTGGCAAGTGGGTTCAGCCAAAAATGGGGAACAGATTACAATGAAACTTACGCACCCATAGTAAGGCACTCAACCATCAGAGGACTTCTGACCATAGCAGCAAAGAGAAAGATGATGACCAGACACTGTGACATCTCATCTGCATTTTTGTATGGAAAACTAGATGAGATGATATTCATGAAGGGACCTGAGTCTTAGATGGTAAACAAGGTGATATATGGGCTCAAACAAGCCGCAAAAGTTGGATACCCAATAGAAAATACCCTAACACAAGCAGGAATGATTAAGGGGGAGGGTGATATGTGTTTATATAAAAGGAATCAAATGACACATATCTATGTACTCATTCATGTGGACGAGCTCCTTCAGGTGAGTAATTCTGCATATTTAATCCAAGATTTGATATCCAATCTTGAGAAAGAATATCATATAAAGGATCTAGGCAGAGCTAGATGCTACCTGGGAATAGTTATAGAAAGGGATGAAGAAGACTGTCATATCTTGATCCATCAAACACCTAAAATCAATAGATTAACAGCAGAAAATAACTTATAGAACACGAAGGGAGTGACTATACCCATGGCCAATGATTTTGCCAAAGGGATATAACACAGCACCAGCAAATCTCTTCCTGATAATCAACCATATCAACAAATAGTGGGATCACTGCTTTATCTAAGTCTTACCACTAGACCGCACAACCACCTTGCAGCTAATCTACTAGGGAGAAGAGTAGAGAAGCCCCCAACAGCAGATATGGAGGGAGCCAAAAGAGTAGTAAAGTATTTGTACTCCACTAGAGATCACAAACTGTCAGTAGGAGGTGAGGGGGAGGAGAAACTCATAACACATAGTGATGCAGACTGGGGGGGGGGACTTGATTAGTCGGAAGTCTACTTCAGGACAGCTTAATTTTATTGATAATAGCCTGATAGACTGGCTCACCAAAAATCAGTCTAGTGTTGCACTCTCCACGGCAGAGACCAAATTTATATCCTCTGCCAAGGCAATACAATAAATTTTAATTATGGCTACATAGACTTATGATGGACCTAGACATTGCACAAGACCTTCCAACGATTTTGAACACCGACAACCAGAGCAATATGTTCCTTATGGAGTCCCCAATGGTCTCAAATCGATCCAAGCACATCAATATTAAATATATGTTCACCAAAGATGTAGTGGAGAGAGGACTGGTTAAAATTATATATAGACCGGCAGAGCGAATGTTAGCAGATGCAATGACAAAGCAATTAAGTAAGGACCTCTTCCGTAGATGTGTACAAGGGATGGGATTGAAACCACCAGATACAAGTATCAAGGACACTTAAAAGGGAGTGTATAGGGATACAAGGTAACAACATGAATTAAGGTCAATGGTAATTCATAATTGTCACTTCATGTTGTACCTACCATCAAATTACGTATGGAAATATCTAATAATATGATAGAAAATAATTATTGAGAGAGCGATATTACTTACAATGTTAACCGATTGAAATTACAGCAATAACAATTTTCTTAGAAACATCTAACAATAATTCAATTGGATCAATTTGGTTAAAACCATAATGTAGATCAAATCTTGTGTTTATGTATTTTTCTAAATTTTAGTGATTACCTTTGTCTAGGGGGAGCAATGCTAACTCTATACTGAAACTATAATTTATCCATTAGTCATGTCTAGTGTAGACCCCCATGTGCAATATGAACATGGGATTTTGATTTGCTTGTGAATAATTTAGTAATTTGTAACCATCCTGTTTAATGTGTTAACAATTTTTAGTTTGCATAAATAAATCCGAGTTTGTACAGTATTTGTGAGTATCCTGGATTGTTTATGGTGTGGCAAGAACAAAGGAAAGCACATGGTTCGCTACATAGGATTAGTTTTATGTTTTATAATTCCCGTTATTTAATCAAGTGATTATATTAAATTACTGCAATTAATTTTAACACGTTTTATTAATAAGACCTGCTACGATATAACCATCCAAGAGGAAACACAAAAAAAAGGATGCTACCAAGCATTTCTGCATAATCTACCCACTACATCATTTACAGAGAATATTATCATGTGCTCAATTAGTATAGTTATAAAAATTAGTTAACTGTTTGTGTTATTAAAATGTCATCTGAAATTTTGTTAATCTAGATTCATATATAAATAAAATATTTATCGCAACATTAACTATGTGAATTAAAATATTTACAGATCAATGATTTTACTTTATAACAATAAATACAGTAAGATGACAAGAAATGCCCTATTGCATTTGCATCAAGGACATTGAATAAATCAGAACTGGGGTTATAGTCGAGTTGATAAAGAAGCACTAGCATTGGTAGTTGATATAAAGAAATTTAACCAATATGTGTGGGGGAAGCATTTCAAGCCTGTGATGGACCATAAACTTTTACTTAGTATTTTTGGCCCAAAGAAGAGGCTGCCAGCCATGGCTGCTAGTAGACTGCACACATATACATTATTATAACGGTATTATGTCAAATCGGAGAATCATGGAAATGCTGACACATCCAGGATGCCACTGGAGGTAAACAATGAGGAATATACTTATTTGAAATTCATTCAGGAAATCGAAATACAATTAAATATCACAGAAAGGCAGTGCTGCCATATTGGAACAGGAAGGAACAATTGACAGTTGAACAATATATTGTGATGTGGTGGTATAGACTGCTAGTGCCTGAAAAATTCTACAAGAGGCTACTGCAGGAATTACTTGAGAGCCATCTAGAAATGGTGAAAGTAAAATCCTTGGCTAGGACTTACATGTGATGGTCTTTAATGGATACATGGATGTGACCCATGCTTGATGGTAAGGTCAAATCCAACAGAAAGAAGATTGCATGTATTGAAATTAATTAGTAAATTGTATTTCTCAAGTAGGATGAGGAATTATGAAATTAATATTTTTCATATTCCTATTGATAGCCTGATAATAGCCCTTCAAATCATGAATTTTGATACCCCACTCGTATATATCGAACAATTTAATCATTGGTTATTATTTCGCAAATCTGATGCAGTCAGTTTTTTTTATTGATACAATTTTTTTGGCATAGGTTTTAAACTCAGTTACAAGAGGGGGAAATTTTACTTCTCCAGCATAAAAATACTGGTTGTCATAAACATACAGTAAAACTTAGCTGCCATTGTTTTTTTTTCATTGATGATGTTTTATGATAGGGAAAGGCCAGTTAACACCAATTAGTGGCATATGAGGCAACCAATGTTGATTAGCAAGAAAGACAGAGAGTTGCTACTTATGTGTTATTAGTTATGAAATAGTTGAGAGCCATGATAGTTGACGTACAATGATATGTTAAAATAATAAGATTGTTGGACTTAATTGTTACCAGTTAGCTTCGAGGATGTTTAGCCGATACCAGTAATAATACATGGGGAGAGGGGGCTGTATCAATGGCTGATAAAACTATAATCAATATTTGGGTTTTAGATTTGAACTTAGTATTGATAAGGGTTGATTGAATAATATGGTTTTGTATTAGAGTAAGTTGCTATTACATAAGGTAACACTGGTGGAAATTTATAGTAAATATGCAGTGAATAAAATTCGCTGGTATAATATGTTAATGAAATTATACACAAAGATGATTACAGAGATTAAATCTCTTTTGCAAACTAAATAATTTTTTGTGTGGGTTGATTATTACCTGAATTTATATAGACATTATAATAGGGTAAAATATTTGATTAGTTCATAATAATTTAGTAAGTGTGGTCCTGCTCTCTTAGGGAATGAATATACAGTATGATTAAAGATAAGCCCTTGCTCTCTCAATTTAAATTTAAAAGGAATGTACATAAGAATTAATGATTATTAAAAATGGCATTAGTTCGTCCTAAAAAGTTGATATTTTTTTCTATTTTTATAAACTTTATATCATTAATTAAATGCCGATTATAAAGATGGAGTAGCTCTGACATCACCAGTGTGAGGGAAACTTGTGTTTGCCCTGAGGCAAAGCGTTGGATTTTTTTCAACAAACCTGTGGAGAAGCTAAGATTATATAAAATAAATTTGACTTTTGATTAAACAAAACCTTGTATTCCAAATTACATTATTTAAGTACAAACTAAATTTAACTTTGGTTTTAATCAACAGAAACAAATATTTTTTTAATATACAGTATATTGTAAATGATAAAAATATTTAAATATCAACAATAGTTCATATATGAGATTATATATGAAGCCAATCTGCATATAAACTACCACTACGTAAGATAACGGATTTTTACCAGCAAATCGGAATTTAATGCCACTACTATACTAATTTTTACCTGTATAAAAACAAATGTTCGAGACAAGAGAAGAGTCATCTCAAGCCTTTAAGGAAGAACAACAGCTGAAAGGGGGAGTCCGATTATGTATTTTAACCCATCTACTCTCGCAAGAAACCTGCGAAATCGAGGAAAATAAAGATATAGAAAGCAGCTCCTGAAATTTTACAAGTCACTAAGTTACATATGAAATGTTCAGTGAAATGTTTCTATCATCAAAAATGCAACAGAAATTATGTTTTGTCTGTTTTAATAAAGAATAAAGTATACTTACCCACCTTTACATATATTTTTCAAAATTTCATTAACTTTATTTCTTAACTCTTCACAGAAGTTCTCCGTGCTCCGCAGCTTCATGTGTATAATACCCTGGTCGACACGAGGAACTCTACACCTGGTGTGTGTTTTAATGAAAATTTAAGGACTGCGAGAACTTTTTTATGTTTTTATGTTATTAAAGCAACTGAAGTCTGGAAGTACATGAATTTCACATAGGCTATCATTCATTACCATGTTAGAGAGAGAGAGCAAATTTAGGGCCACAGATTTTTGTCATTTTTGACAGTTAATTTTAATAATGCTGTTCTTTGCTAAAGAGTTTTTTCATTATGAAAGCTAATCTTTGTTTTTTTTCTCTAAAAGAGTTTTTTTTTTATGAAGTCAAGTGAATTATTTCAATTTATATTTGACTTTTGAAATATGAACGATTTAATTATGTTGTAGTAGAACTAGGGGTATAAGTTGCTTATAATAAGTAGCAAATAGAAGTTGAGGGATATATCAAATTTATGAACTTTATTTTTGGTTATTATTGATGTGTTTAATATAAGAGTAGAGTGTTTTCATAATTTTTTTCTATAATTTTATCATAAAAGTGAAGTGTAGTTTTATACAATTTTTAGTGACTGTTTTGCTAAAGAGTAGCTAATCTGAAAGCAACACATTTTTTTTGTTAATATTTTTTTTTTAATATAAATAAATCAAGGAATATTTATATTCCATAAACCTGACCTATTCTTTTGATAGTTACACAGGTACATTACATATGTTTTTTTGCAGGTACGGTACCCTATACAAATGCTGTTATGATACTGTGTATTGTTTTTGACTTGTTGCCATGCCATTTCATTTGAGAGTAAATTATAAATAGATTGAATACATTTGTTATACAGTTCTTTTACCTTCCTTGTTAGTATGTGTGACGATAGGTCATAAAACTGATATGGTCTTTGCTCTTTGGTCGTATTTAGTAACAGAGAGATCAATGAACCAAAGTTCTTTCTCCCCCTAACCCCCCCCCCTTTCCTCTCTCTTCCTAGTTATAGATATATGATTTCTGACACTTGTATGGGATTATCTAGTGGGACCATGGCAAATGGTTCACATGGACTAAATTTGACTTATTAAGGACAATTATATATGGTGGTTAAGAACACATTTAGTAAGTGCCGTCCACTTATGATAATTGGTTTCATGATTCAGTATGCCAGAGAATGTGGCCATAGATAATGGCCCTCTTTCACATAGACAAAAATTAAAGAATTCTTAAAGAAAATGGGGTCTAGCACACTTTTGCACCCCTTTATCACTCTGAAACTAATGGACTGGCAGAAAATGATGTAAAAACCTTTAAGATGTTAAAGATTGCTAGAGGAGCTAGGGGATAGTGCCTTAATTAACAGTAAACAGATTTCTGTTGGACTACCGAAATGTTATATATCACACAAATAAAACACTAGTCAAATTAATGCTGAATAGACAATTGAGGACCCAATTAGATTTGTTGTGACCAGAATTGAGGAGTGTGATAAATAAAATCAGGTCTGACAATGTAAATCAGCAGGAAGAAAAGATAATACCATAGAGTTATTCCAGGGAACTCAGAGTTGGTGTGTACTTACCAAGGACAAAAGAGATGGAAAAGGGGAGTTGTGAATAAATGGTTAGGAATAGTGACTTCTGAAGTGAAATTACTAAATGTGGGTTTAGGAAAAGATATGTTAATCAGTTGCTGGCAGTGAATGCAAACAAGAAGAAGCTGAACCAAGGGCAGGAGAACCAGTAATGGGGTTAACATTTCAAAAGGAAGCCCAGGGAGGACTTAGTCATCCAGGAAATAAATCCTGTGCAGAAGGTTGGAATAGTGGTCTAAGAGCAGAATGAAGAAGGATCTAAAGAGCTGGAGGGGAAAGCTGCATGGGTATACCAGAGCTGAAAGCCGGACTGGTAAGGGTGAAGAAACCAGTGGTGAAATTAAACCTCTAAAATAGTCAATGAACTGTTGAGGTTTTAAGAAGGAAGAAATGTGGTATTTTAATATGTTAGTAATAAAGTAGCACTTGCTATCAAGAGAAGATAGGGAATGACTACTGTTGTTGCCTAGGAAACTTTTAAAAACTGTTAATGCCATATGGCTTATTTATTGTGAACTTTATTGGTAATGTGGCTGGAATTTAATAATTAATGTCTCTATTGATACTGTATACTGTATGTTCATTTGGGGTTGGTTTAGCCCCAGGGGGATTCCAGTCAATTAATGGAGGAGAGTTCCAAGGAATGGTGTGTTTCCTGGATAACATTTTAATTATTGGTAAAGATGAAAGGGAACATTTGGATAGGTTGATAAAAAGGGTTAGCAAGGTTAAATGATAATGGACTGAGAATTGCAAGGCATATTTGGGTTATGTTATTGACCATGAAGGATTATATACAATACCAGAAAAAAATAAAAGCAATACAGGGGTCTCAAAATTTAAGAATGTGTCACAGTTAAAATCATTGCTGGGGTTAGTAAATTTTTATGGCAAATTTATACCAAATTTTTCAAAAATATTACATCCATTATAATGACTGTTATATACAATAAAAATTATGGTCATGGATGAAGAATTGTAATATGACATTTGAACAGATTAAGCAAGAGATGAGCTCTTCAAAGGTATTGGCTCATTATAACCCAGAGCTACGTTGAAGCTGGCATGTGATGCTTCGACATTTGGGCTGAGGGCAATCATCTCCCATATTTTTCTGAATGGGGATGAACATCCCATAGCATATGCATCACACTGATTATATTATAAGCAAGTGAAAAAATTTCTCTTAAGTGGATTAAGAGGGACTTGTATTAATATTTGGTGCTTGCAAATAGTATCATTATGTAAGACATTTTATGTTGGCAACTGACTATAAACCCTTGGTATCAATTTTTGGACCAAAGAAGGGAATTCCAATGATGGCATCTTTACAAATTCTCATAGCCTAGCTTCAATGTATTAACATTCTCTGATCCATTAAATATATTGATCTTGCATTTAAGCTAAATTTTTGCCTCCAAATATATTGGGTCTTATTGCTCTTCAGCTAGTAGTACGGTGTCAAACCTCTTCCAGCTGGATTTGTGTGCTAAGTTTGATTTTTTTTGTGCAATATATGCCAAAATATATACAAATTAAAATAA
>PXIH01S0013243.1:3886-14584 GCA_003024985.2 Euperipatoides rowelli
AAAAAAAAAAAAAAAAACTTATAAAAATATTTACAAACAAAAATATAAAATTTTGCTCTCCCTTTAATTTCTTTCTGCCGACGCCCTTCATCCATAGCAGTTAGCGCTATCAACCGAGACATTCCAGGTTCGAATCCCGCTTAAAGCATGAACATCATATGACGTCTTATAAAGAAAGCTTAATTCTGTTTTCTTAAAAAAAAAAATAATAATAATAATGGAGCCGATATAGGCCTAGAGCCTAACCTAAACAAATAATTTAATAATTGAGAGATCAGCATCACTCATTATCACAAATCGATTAGGCCTACTTGTACCAATTTTGTTTTGAGATGAAGACCAAAATACTAGTATATTTATTTGATAGCAAATTAGAAGCTAACAGCTGTCGTGTCCAGTTAATTAATTTGCGTCCAAACTGAAAGGCAGTTGCTATGGCGCGTGTTCTCCACGAGGCCCGGACAGTCCTGCTGGCGACCATGTCTCTAGAGACTGAGATAACGTACTGACCTGCCGCCAAACATTTTATAGGAGACAGAATGCGGACATTAATAATCAAGTTGATAATCAGAAGACTAGCCACTCCTCGATAGTGCAGCTGCAACTAGAGCCAAGCCTTTCCAATCTAGGGATCAGGAAAATTAAAAGCAAACTTTAACTCTAGTGTTGTAAAAGTTATTAATTCATTGTTACAAGCCTTCATTAGTGGGTGCTTATAAAACTTTATAACCTTTAGCTGCAGCTTATTACGACAAAAGGCTTGTTCTTTAAAAAGTTGAAAGCGAGTAGTCTGCCTAATTTAGATTGGCATTTGACAAGTTCAATCATTCGTCATTATCGCAATGATGACTTATTTGGAAGAATATCCTGGATTCCTGAAACAAAAAGCTAGAATAAGAGGGGTGTAGTAAAAAGTCATTCTGATTCACATCAGTAAAAAATTTTAGAAAAACAAATTAGTCTGGCTTGCTGAATCGTATTTGTAAATGTTCAACAAAATTTTGATAGTAAAAATCTTCAATTTAAATTGACCTACGCCGAAATGTTTTTTAATTCTCTTTAGTTCTAGCAAAATTATTTTATAGGGTACTTGTATAGGCTAATGAGAGTAGGGGAAGGTTAGACTATTGAAATCAGGCTGGAAAAGAGACAAAATAAGCCACATTTTTCTAGACAGGCGTGGGAAGGGCGGTGGTGTGAAGATAGTCCAGGTGCACATTGTTTTAATGATTGGATTAGCAAAGTTTTTCTTTGTATTTGGAGTCGATATTTATCTGTGATAAGTGGTTTGGGAAGTGATAGTAAGTTCTATTGAATGGATAAAGAACACCGATATCTTTCAGATTGGATTATATGTAAAGTTAAATATTACTGATCTCCCAAAGCAACTGAATTTACAAAGTCAATAGTCTTCATAATATATAGTAGCCTACACCTGAAGTAAATGATTTGAATTATTATTTTTACTATAATAGAAATCAATATTGTTCTATTATTATTATTACAGTATTACTATAATTTTTATCATCTTTATTCCCATTCTCATCATTACATTAGCATCCTCCAACTCATCATCATGATAATCCATCTCATGATCATCATCACCGCTTTAAAATTCCTTCCTTCTCAATTGATGCTTGGAAACACTATTACCTTCCTTCTCACATTTATACTTAAAATCCTCATTATTATATGTATGCATACCAGTGTCGGACTGACTTAAAAGGCCCCATAAGAATATTTGTTAAAAACTCCCCCCCCCCCTAGTAAAAAGTGCATTTTTTGCAACAGATGGTGAGTGTTGTGTATGGGGGCGGTTTCTAGTTCCATTCTGCATGTAGGTTATCGGGTTTGGGGGTGCTGGAAGCTGTTAGTTTTTAAGGCTTTTAACAAGATGAGCTCTGCTGATACTTAAAAAATGCTGAAATTTTTAATAACTTAAATAACATACAAATAAAATATTTTTTATAATAATGAAATTATTAATTTTATAGGTTTATTTCACCTCTTTCAATACCACATAAGCCTATATTTATTGATTTTCTTTTAAAGTGCGGAATATTTTAAAGATGGTACTCCAAAATGTAAATGCATTTGCAATTTTTAATGTTTGACCGCTTGTACAAAAGTTTTATCTTTACAAATGTATAAATTTAAAATTTTTAAAATAATTTTACTATAAAATCTTGACAAGTAATAAAAAAAAATTAAACACTGACTTTGAACCATTTTTATTATTATTTTTTATTTAAAATAAATTTCACGCAGAGAAATAGATGTTAATGCATTAATTATTTAAATTACTAATTTTTACTACTACAGGTTCTTAAGAGCCAGTGTACAGAGTAAAAAACCCTCAGCACAATGTTCTAAACCAGGGGGAAAAACCATTCCATAACCGGCTAACCTGGCAATCGAACCAGTGGTATTCCCAGCATATGACTGCGACTTGATAGTATCCAGCATCACTACCGACTGAACCACCAAGCCAGGACTAAACCGTTTTTATCATTAATAACTAGTAGAAACCCCATCGAAATCGACGAGAATTTATTTTTGGGGGCAAATAATTTTGTGTCTTGTTTGAAACTACGCTAAACATTCCCCTGTTATTTGCTCATCCCCCTAAAAAATAGCCAAGTCTATTTTCTTTGTCTATACTATGGAAACTACCCACATGTCAAATTTCACATTTGTGTAATGTTGGGAAGTAAAGCCTGTTAAAAATGACAGAAGTCATTTGGGGGCCCCCTAGCACCCACATGTGGCCACCTAGGACCTTGACCTTTTACATTAATATTCTAGACCTCTAGGGTAACACAAATTTCAACTTAATCGGAGCATTTTAAATAATTCAGATTTTTGGGGATTCCTTAGCACGCCCATGTCACTATCTAGGACCTTGATCTTTTATATAAAAATTTTAGACTTCTAGGGTAACACAAATTCCAACTAAATCGGAGGATTTAAAAAATTTCCAATTTTGGGGGCCCCATCCCTCCAAAACATGCCCCTACACTATGTAACCTCCCCACAAACCTAACACAAAAATCCACAGGTCAATTGGACAAACCATTTGGGGGAAAATTTAATTTAAAGAGTTCCGAATGACAGTTACACACAGAGATAATTTGCTTTTTTATTTTATTTATAAAATCATACAATATATACAGTAGTAAAAAACCCTAACTCCCCTCTGATCTTAGATAGGAGCCTTCAACACAATTTCCTGCCCGTCAAAAAAAGAAAAGAAAAACAAAAATAACACACATCAGATCCCTCCCTCACAGAGATAATTTGTTTTTTGATATAATAATAACTTGCTATATAAAATCAATCATTTTTAATACTGATATCCTAATCTAAAATGTACTACAGGTTAATACTATATCAATAATAGCATTATCACACACCCTATCTTTATTTCCATTTAAATGACAAACTTATTTTTGATTTTACACATGTGCAACTTTCCGAAGAACCGGAAGTTCACAAGCATTCTGGGATTGTTAGTAAAGTACCCAACATGATTGTATCTATCAGTCTAATATATGAGTATGCTTATTTCCTTATCATATTAACATCTTATCCATTTTATCATGTGTTATGTACACCTTAATAGTCTTAGATTGCATTGACAACAAAAAAAATTCTTAAATCAAACAATACAACATAGGCTTTCTCTAGATGCCAACTTTTCTCTAGTGCAGTAGCTTAATTCTGGATTACTGTTGTAACCAGATTATTCTTCTGCATAGTTTTGTGGGTATTTTACCTGAGGAATATATAAGTATATTATATCACTTTATGAGACCTAAAGTCCTAAGCAAGGCGTCTAGAGAAAAAATAAAATTTTCTTTACCTTTAAAAATTTAATAATATAGAAAAACTTAATTTTTTGGGTATTTGCATTTATGAAGTTACTTTTCTCTGTGAATGCTAGGATTTACAGTTTCTAAATGTGTATATCAATGTTTTTTTGTAAAATTTTGGAAGTACAGTATTTTCAGTTCTTATAAAAACGCACACAAAAATTTAAATCTACTGACAGACCAAAAGCTTAAGCCTAATGCTCAGGCCATAAAAAATTATTTAAAGGTAAATTTTATGGTGTGTTATCCAAGCTATGGTGTCCCACCAACAAGTTTTAGAAAATAAAATAAAAAATTGCATTTCATATCTTGTAAAACAATGAACTTTTTAATCAATCGATACTAGATCTTTATGTCTGGTTGGATATTTATGTTTGTAATGAATTAGATTGAGTGGGTTTTAAATGATTTCATTCTGAACAGTATTATCTGGACCATTTCCCTTTGCATTTCTTTCTTCAAATTTATCTAAATAATCTATATTTTATTTGTCATAAGTAGGGCGTTCTGTTTGATTATTTCATACACCATGTCATTCACTTTTTACATGACAATATAAGGACCTTTCCAGAAAATATCTATATTTGAGTGGCAATGTTTGGACAATCGGAGAGCCTAAAAACTTTTTGTATCACTTGGTTTCTGACTAAAAATGATCAGGAAGTTTTTTTTGTCATAATAAGCTTTTTGTCAATCTTTGAAATTTTTTAGATTTTTGGTTACCATTGTTTTGGTAGACCCTTTTATATTTCCACTCTTGAATAGTTGGAGTTTTTAATCAGATTATCTGGGTTTCAATTTGCAAAGTCCAACTCTTGCCTTAAAAATAACCTATTGTAATGTTGACCATGGTGTGGAATGGCAAAAGTAGAAAATATTTATCCAGATGTAATTGGTGTCTGTAACACAATAGTATCAGTCATTTAATGACTTTGTTTGAGGTCTTCATAAAATTTTATTGTGCTTCTCATATGGATTATTTTTTTTTCAAGTCAATGTTCTACAAATTGCACACTTCCCAATAGAATTAGGATGAAAATTGAGAACTATTGTCAGAAAGACACTGATTAGGGATGCCAAAAGTCATAACGATCTGGTTAAATTATAGGCCATTTGCTATAATGATCAATGATAATAAANACAATCACTAATAGGGGAAGTGGGGGGAATACCGTGCAGCGGGTAATACCGCGCATCAAAGTTTTTCATATTACGTGATATAATTAATGAATTTTTCTAACACTGTCCTTTTCTGGTTGCAATATGTACCAATAATTGATATAATGAATCTTGAAATTTTTTTTTATAAATGTGCCAGAGTGGAAAAACGAAAAATCAAATATTTCTTGTTATTTTTTGGCTTAAGAAAATAAGAGAATTTGCTATTTTTTTTTTTTTAATAATTTTTAGTCAAATATATTCTTAAACGGTAGTGTTTAGAGAATGTTTTCATGTATAGTTTACTTCATTAAGATAAAAGGTTTGTCTGCTGCACGAAATGTTTATATACATTTAAAAGTAGGATAACTAAGGATCATTTTCATGTAAAAATATTTATCTTAACTTTAACTATTTTGCCACAAGAAAGAATCTTGCTTAAGTGCGTGGCATTCCCCCCACTTCCCCTACTTTTAGGTCTTGAAACCTAATTAATTACTCATCATAGATGGTCATTAAGATAGTAATTATGATGTTTGGTAAGCGACTAGTGCTGCAAGACCTTATGTAAATGATAATATATTGTTCCATTTTTTGGCAAAAGCATCATGCTTTTTATATGCTTTGCTTTTTGATCACATTATGATATTTATTATGGAATTCAAACATGATTTTATAAATCAACCTTCTTGGTATGACCACTCTACATGAGTCCATCTTTATTTCCCCTGCCCCCCCCCCCTTTGCTTTATAGTATAAAACAATATCAAAGTAGAGAATAATTTTTCTTTTCTTTGTCTCTTTATTAACTTTTTAAATTATTTGCTTCTAGCTAGTAGCTTTATTATTTTTGTTGGAAATGTCTGGTTCTTTGTCTTGTTCTGCAGTAAATATTTCTGGAAGGAGATTACTTAACCTTAAGTCTATAGTGATGCCTGGCACACCAGATAGTCTTTGAAGAGATGTTCTTTCAGATTCTGAATCAAACTCATCTGGAAAGAGTGGTTCCACTAGGCTGAGCATAAGCTACCAGGTATTGAAGGCCTATATTTTGGATGTTAGCTATATTCTGCCGACATAGACTAATGGGCTAACTTATAACTGTAGCCTTAATCAGTTTCGAACCATGTTAAGGCCTTTTGGTCAATTATTACTAAAAAATCTACTTTTTGCAAATAAAACCTAAGTTTTTTTAACTTTATAAATAATTAAACAATTCATTTTGTACATTTTAGAATGCGCCACTAGCATACTCAATAATATGGGTGGTACCATCCCTTTGAATAATAACATCATCAACTCTAAATCACTGGTATGAGTGATTTAAGTTTTTTTCACATGCATTTGCCATTGAATGTCTGTTTTTGGTATTTTCCAGAAGTTAACTTAATAGCTTATGGTCTTTGGCTTACATGCTTATGGAGCCAGTTCATCCATCCCAGAAACCACTACATTTCCTTTTAAGTCTTTTAAATGTAACAACATTATTGCTTTTAGTTTTACCAAAAAGGATCCATTCTTCACTTATTATTCTACACAAGTTTGATTTTTTTAGCAGAATTGGCAATTCTTAATTTAACATATAAACCCAAATTAAGTAATAGTTGAAACAGCATGCAGGTCAATAAGACACAGTCAAAATTATGAGATTAAATCATATCAAGATAGGATATTGTACACTTGTCCAATACTGGCTCAAGAACCTTGACTTAAATTTGCTAAAGGTAGACAAGGCTGCTTAAAACCAAAAGTATTCAATTTAATCTCATAAAGCCTCTCATTGCAGACAAAGGCTGTCCTCTTGGATCATGCCACATAGATAGTACCCATGGTCATATCCAGACTAAACAGGTACTTGGGTCCCTGGAACCTTTGTACTATTCTGTTCAAGTCTGGCATAGGGTCATAATCATTTTATCTAGTTCAGATCCCTACAATTCACGCAGAATATATTGGTGCCATCTGGTTTACTAAAATAGCAGATGCAGCCCAGGGACTAAAACATTTTGTATATTCATTTTAAAAGCTCTGCTATGAATTTTTATTCACTTTACCGACTCTGCATAGGGGTATTTATTTATAAGCTGGCTGTCACCCAGATTTATTCTATTCATGGTAATATTACAGTTAACAGTTTCAAGTTGAAATTACAAAAGTGTGTCAGGATCTGGTATTTACTAAATTATCCTTTAGTTGTAAACTTGTGATATATACTGTACTTCAAAATTTGATTGTTTTAGATTTTCATCCAAGGTGTAATGGCCAGTTTAAAAACGGTGGGAGTTAAGGGGGAGGGGAGGTCAAGGATTGGTAATCACAGCAACCACCATAACACTGGGAATCATAGTAGCTGCTTCAAACTTTGACACTGTTTTTAATTGTCATCTAAATTTCAGTGATCAATTTTAAGTCAAATGTTGTTTGCAATATAACAAAAATGTTGTTTACTAATCTAGGACTTTCTGCGCTGGAACAACAGCACTGTCTGTTACATACGATGGTGGAAGAAAATATAGCTAATTTATATAATGAACGTAAATTGCTTGGGCTATAATAACAGGTATTTCTACTCTGGTACAACAACTGTGTCCGCTACAGAATTTGATGAGGGGGGGGGGGGCCGATGAATTATAGCAACTATACATTTTTTTAAAAAAACACAATAATCATTCTATAAGATAAATGCTATTTAAATTTTATTTTATACCAAATTTAATTTATGACTATCAAAACTTAAAAAAAACAAACATTATACTATACCGCTGATTATTTTAAATGACTTGTGCCTGAAGATGCTCAATTGTGACGCCGGGAGAATCATCTTGAGTTATCCCTACTCGGCCGTCACAACAAGTTATCCCTCCCTAGTCACCACACCTATTTTTTAAATGGTTAGTCCAATATCCATAGAATTTACTTTATCCAATGCATAAACATTCTATTTGAAACATCAATAAAAAAGTCAATTTATTGTCACAGCGTTTCCATACCAAATAACACAAAAATGTACAACTTGAATTAAATGTTCTTTCCTCGGCATGGTTTTCCATCCAGATTCGTACTGGGGAGAGAAGTAGTCACAAAATTATTATTTAGAGCAGTAAATATCAAAATATATAATTATTTCATCTTAAATTGTGGTCCATTCTTCCAAATTTTACAGACTGTTTTTTATTTTTATTGTCGTCTAAGTTGCAGAGGCCAGGTTCCAGTGGAAATTCCAANATATAAATTAAGGATATAAATTTCATAGTAAGCATTTAAGTTTAATTATAAGAATATTGCTTTTAGCCAATAACTAAAGTTTATTATAGATGTAAAAGATAAGCTTAAAGGCAAAAAGAAGGCAGTATAACATGTGGGAGGTAAGGGATTAAATTAGAAAAGATTAAATGATAATTTGTACAGAAATTATATTTAACTATGATATACATTACCCATGTAAATAACACATATTTTGGTATTCGTTTCATTTATCAAATTAGTTAGTAAGTAGACTATTTAAAAATGTAGAAAACAATGATTATTTCAATAAAGCAAATCACCTGCTAACTCATACTGTTCATTGTATACAATGTTTTTTGAAAATCTTAAACTCTGACTTTTTTTTTTTTTTTTAAAAAAATAGATATTAGAATTATTATAGAATGTAAATGTAAACATAGATGGCGGTACTTCCAGAAAATACAAATTCAATAATTAACTTTTTATGTTTTCATAATTTTAAATATATTTTTTTAATGTTTCGTTAAAATTAAATTGTTCTTTTTATCTTTNTATAAAATGTATATTGATTTCTAAAGGAATTTTTCTAAATAGAAAATATATCTTTTAGCAAGTTTTACTGAAATTATCAGCATACTGTTTCAGGACTACCATATTTGGAAATTACTAAAACTCGAATTTAAATTAGCCTTTAGTGTTATGAAAATTGTTGTACTACAGGTAATGTTTTCAAAATATGTTTATGAGGATATTTCATATTTAAAACAAAGTAATAAAAACAATGAATACTTTTCAGCTTGTATTTTTAAAATGATCAAATTTTGGTAATTTTCAATAAATATTGTTGATTCCAAAATCATTGTTGACCATCCCACAAAGTTTGAACCTGATAAATCCATAATGAGGAAATTATTATGCCTAAAGACAGACAGATGGATTGAATCATTAGCCTACTTAGGCTAAGCATTTTTTTTCTCTCTCACACAAATGTTTAAAATTGCACAAACCACAAATTTGATAGACTGATAATCATTATTAAATCAATTTTATTGTACCTTTTTATTTTATCATGACTTTCTGTTTTTAATTTCTGAGTTCAAGTATTAATTTAATGATAGCTAGTATTATAGACTATAAACAACAAAATGATGCCTAACTTACAGCCACTATATTCAAAGTATTTATTTATTAAATCCACTAGATGGCACTATAGGATGAAAATATTTTCTCCGAGTACTGTACTGTATTCCATATTTTATTGTAAGAATTCTTTTCTCTTGAAAAGTTTAAAAAAAAATCACCCTACTAAATAATTAAACTTTACTAATTATAACACATTCCCAATGTAGCAGATCTGTAAATAAAGATTTCTCCTGATTACTAATTAGAAAAAAAAAAAAAAAAAAGATTTTTAATAATTTCTTTTAAATATACCACTAGTCTATTAAATAGGATAGCATTTGATAATGCTATCCTATTTAATAGGATAATGACAATGTTAAAAATCTTAAGGAACTAGAGACATAAATATTTTTATTATTAATTTCTTATCCTTCAAGTTACTACTTTTGCATATTGTGTTTACTTTTTTACGATTCTATTTATATAAATGGAATCATAAATATGGATCCTAAGAGCTGTAGGCTATCAACTTTTTTTTTGTTCATATTTACTTAATCTTAACTTTTTTTATAAAAATAAATAAAAATGGTATAAATTAAATATTATAATAATTTTAGAGTTGGCTATAGATTACCTAAAATTATACCAATTTGAATCTTAAACGTACACAGAAACAATACCAGTCTTTGAAAAACCTCCTCTTTAAATATGGGTCCCTTTTGAGTAGGCCTACAGTATGGATAAAAAATCAATAACTTATTAACACATATTATAAAAAGCTATTAGGCTATCTCTAATATAATAAAAGGCAAGTTGTGTCATTGTGTTACGCTTGAAGAAACGTTGGTCAGAATCCGTCAGTGCCCACCACTATTTTTTTTTTCAGTTTTTTTTTTTCATTATTAGTTTATTAATAGCGATAAGTATTTCTTAATCATATTATCTATTTAAATAATTAGAATTAATAACTTGAATAAATAAATTAGTTAATGAATGTAGGGATTATATTTTCATTAGGCTACATCTAGCCTAATGGATTAACATATTTCTGTAATAAACCTTAATAAATATCTAATTTGAAGAGAAAAAATATAAATATTTTGAATAAATAGCTTACTTACTTAAATGCTGATTAGATTTTCATTATTATGAATTCTTTGCTAACATTCCAGCTTACGGGCAACCGAATAGACTACTACAGCCGCTACAACAACACGTTAGCAATCTAATGAACAAAGCATTAATCCAATGCACAAATACTAGAAATGAACCCTTCATCAATCTAAATACCCATTGACGAAATCTAAAACTGATACTATTC
>PXIH01S0013252.1:3615-20371 GCA_003024985.2 Euperipatoides rowelli
GCTAAGTTATTACTTAGATATAAAGGTATTATTACAATTTCTCTTATCTATATATGGACTAAACAAATTAAAATTTTAATTTTGTTAACAATTTACTAAAATTTGTATGCATTTAAAAAAAGAAATCTCCTAAAAGGTGTGACTTACAAGAAATAAATGATTTCTTCTCACTCATCACTACAGATTACTATTAAAAAAAATCCATTGACAAATTTGAACTCATGTATATGTTTGGTAAATTGAATGGATAATTAAAAATCCTATTATTTTTGGTCACATTTAATTTTATTACTTTTTAGCTATTAGCATTTACAAGGAAATATTCATATACAAGTTTCTTTTGCTTATCCTAAAATGATTTTCACTTATTATCTCTGCAAAATGGCCAAAGAATAATTTGATAAACATGTATAATATATATGTTAGAGATAATATAATTGATAACAAATAGGAATAAAATTAGAAATAAATGTTGAAGATATTGAAGTATAACTAGATCTTCACTGATATAATGAGTTCTTTAAAGGCAGGTTTTGATATCAGTTTCCTCACCATTTCCAAGTTATTACATATTAATTTTTTCTTTATCTAATGTTTTCAAGGATTTTGCCATACATGGAATTATTTATAAGTTTTACAAAACCCTTTTCAAACTTATGAATAATTCCATATACTGTATATGAATAATTCCATAGATTTGTAGGCATGGTGATTGTGAAAATTAGTTGGATATCTATATCATTTGTTTATAATCATTTTTAGTGTGAAATTCACTTTCAGCCTCTTTAATTTAAATTATGATTTCTTGGAGAATGACTGACTCAGCAGACCATATTCCTCTTAACACACGGCTTTGCATCACTCTCATACTTCACTAAACGAGCATGAGATGCCGACATGAAATACGCAGTTTATTGTCAGGCTTTCTTTTCCTCAGTCTAATATATTTTTCCCCTTTTCTTGAGCTTTTGAAAGCATGCTAAGAGAAGGGAAAACACAATAACTCAAACAGTTCTTGTTATGATTGCCAAAATAACTTTTATGTCTGTGATCTATATTTCAAAGTTTTTTTTGCTCACCTGCTTACAGGATTTGTATGAAGTTTGTTATTGAAATGATCTGATTTTCTTCTGAGTGAAAAGTTTTCTTTAGAGAGAAAAACCCTTGCAATTAACTACTCTCCATTTGTCTTGAAAGCATCGGCTTAAACTGTTTACTTACCAGTAATCCAAATAAACTCGTACGGTATTATGTCATATTCAGATCGAGCCATGATTGACAACTGTTATGCTATTAGTATGAAATTAAATACTAGTGATGGGGCAAATTTATTCAATTTACATGGATCTGCATAATTTTCTTTCTTAATAATATATTATAAAGTGTGAATCGGAGAGTTGTCACGTTTATAGCTGGCATGATCTTATCTTTTATTCATACATTGACAATATCTTATGTGTAATATTATTATAAAGCATCAGCACAAAATCGTTTTCCATTCTTAACTATCTAAGATTTTAATTCTTATAAGAAAAATTTATTTACTGCAAAGATAAGAAAGGAAAACCATAAAATATTAATCCATTAGTGAATGACCATTAAGAAAGCTAGGGCATTTTCCATGTGTTCAGCTTGTCTTTTGCTTAAAACGGGAGTATGATAATTTTCACTTTTTATTGAATGAAGTGATTGTCTTTCAGACTAATAGTCAGGTAAATTCTTGAACTTTGTTTCCATATTAAATGGTTCATAATAAATTTGACTACCTACTGTATTGAAATTCTTTACTGAGAGCAAAAAAAATAAAATTCTACACCTTTAATAACATAAGTTGCTATAATAATTTAACATAAATTAATACGGTAATATATCATTTATTCCAAGTTCTGTTGTATCAAGTAGCTTATCTTTGAAGTGTCAAAAATATGAATTAATCCAAACAATAAAATTTATTAAATGATTAAATTAAATGGTTTAGATGAATACATCTAGTTGAACAGTATTTAGCTGATGTATTTATTAAAAAATCTTTTTTGATTTCTGTAGAATGAAGTTCCTAAAGATATTATTGATTGTGAAGATATGAAAGGAATAGTAAAATTCAAGTCAAGAAAATTGAAGTAAGTACACAATATACTCACAAACAACCAATTTGGAGCTATAGGCCTACTGTAATTTAAAATAAACTTTTCATTTAACAGGCCTATTATACTAGTTTTAAGCTGCTATCCAATTATTGCTAAACTTTAATCCTGAAATGAGGTTTATTGTAGACATCTTTTGTTATAAAAGTTAGCAGTAAAATAATTTATTTCAGTCATTTTATTATTATTTTGAAATATTTGAAGTGAAGAGCAGTTATAAATTAATTTATTCTTTACTATTTTTTGTTTATGTAAGTTTTATGGCTTAATTTGTAATCTGGTTGGTGGGTTCTTAACTTGTATAGGGTAGTGTAGTGGTGATGGAGGTAAACCTATTTTGTTATCATGTTGATAAGAGGCGGACTCATCGGTCTAGCCTGAGGCGGTGCTGGTTTAGGTTCCTCAATGGCTCCAATTGTCTAGCGGTTGAGTATCTCTTTAGTCATATTATATTTTTTTATATTTCACAAGTCAGCCCAGCATAAATTAAGCTTTCAAGAAATAAAGGAAATATACTATATACTTGTTCTTTCCAATTTGTTTTACAACTTCATAATTATTCTTCATAGCCTAGTATGTTTTAGCAAAATCAGGAAAAAAAAATGACCAATAATACACAAACATAGACCAAATTAATACAAGGTAGTAAAAGACAAGGTCTAAGAAACTTAAAACCAATAGAGGTAGAGTCACTTCTCAAATTGAATATATTTAAAATAAGGCTGATACAGCCAACTATTCTGACCTTTTACCAGTTATGGCAAAAGAAACAATGCAAACTTCCTAAATGGAAAGGGATGTTAGCTATATAAGTTAATGTGAGGACTTTTCAGCTGATGACTCAGAGGACCCTGTCCCAAACATGAAAGAAATAGACATTTTACAGACTACGGACGTGTTAAATCTCAAGTCCAAATCGGTATGGACTAGCCCTATCTAATCTTACAATCTTCTCCCCTCTACTCTTTTTCCATATCCCAACTCTCCACCTCCCTCTCTTCTCTCCTCTCTCTCTCTCTCCCTCCCATAA
Organism: Euperipatoides rowelli; assembly: GCA_003024985.2. NCBI lineage: Eukaryota > Metazoa > Onychophora > Udeonychophora > Euonychophora > Peripatopsidae > Euperipatoides > Euperipatoides rowelli. The sequence goes on from PXIH01S0013252.1 coordinate 6,790, forward strand.
TTTTAGATTAACCTCCTTAAATATTCATCTAATACGACCCTAAAACCCATATAGCTTTTTTTTTAACCAAATCACTGGATAGATTATTCTAGATCACCAAACTTCTTTGAAATATTGATTTCAAAAATATAGAATCAAAATATATTATTTAACTATAATTAAAGGTAAAAAAAGTAAAAATCTCTTTTAAAATTCTTCAATAACAAGATGTTTTACCTAATACACTCTTCATTATGCTTTTTAACTTTTTTTTCCACAGTTAGGCTATAGTCTATGAATATTACCTTATTTACATAAANTGTTGACACCTTCCTTACAAACTCAGACATTCATGTATACAACACAAGAAACAAGAATAATCTTTATACTATTTCCCACAGCTCATTAGTTTATATGAGAAAATTTTTAATTATACTGCATCAAATTATTGTACATCAGTTTAACCTAACATATAAAAGAAATACCTGCACTATCAAGGTTCAAACATAAATTAAAAACAATATTACCGACCTTGCTTTTATAGCCAATAACCTTCTATCATTTACCAAGTACTCGTCCTTAAAGTGTACCGAAAATAAATAAAGTTCATTCCTTTTTCTAGTCTTGCTGGAGCAAACAACCTAAAAGGCTTCTCCTTTATTCCTAAAGCTACCTCATACTAAGCACAGACTGTAGTGAAGACAACTTCAAACCAAGATCTTGATTGAAACATTCAATGCAGGAATGGATCAATACTTATTTATTTATTACGTTCAGCAAAGTCTTCACCTCAAGGGTGTTGTTTATAGACCTCTTGTCTATAAAAATTACTCACTTTAATCTTTACAACAAGAGATCTTCCATTTGATCAAACACTATAAAGGAAGTCAAATACTTTAAGCCACATGCAACTGCCAGCTAATTAATAAGCACAGTTAACTTCCACACACAACAATAGCTACCAACAAGCATCCAGCAAGATAAAGGAAAACCATAAGCATTATGCCCATTCCAAACTGTTGATTTTGCCTCAAGTTTCAAATTAAGGGCTAGTATTAGAGATACTAGCTGAACCTTACTACTAAAACCAGGCCAACTTTGCAAGTCTTATTTAAATCTTCGGTTAGGTTACCTCTCATTATCAAGGATTTTGTTTTATATACAGTATATAAATATATTTGATTGCGATAAAACTTTCATATAGTTAAAATACACTAACTCATAGTGTTAACATATATCTTTATATGTATAATTCATGATTGAGTTTTATGATAGTCTTAATAAGAATAAATCTTTTTAAATTAAATCATTTGTCTTAATTTGATCACACTCACTATTTTATATTTATTGACTAAATAAAATAAGCTGGGAAGTGGGTAACCATTCTGAAATACAAACTCAATTTATCTTTTGTGGAATCAGAGGTCACGTACTAGGTAAGCCCTGATTTTTAAAGTTACAGGGCACTCAAACAATAGTCAAAATATCATAAATATTGTTATTTTATTTAAACTGTCCACCCACCAACTTAACTAAAAAAAGGCCCATGTTCAAACCCCTTACAAATACAAATCTCAAGTGGTGACAAAATGAGAATACATACAGAGACAGTTCTTATTATGACAATCTTATGGCATCTTTTTGTAAAACTAAACAATGGAGCCAGGGAGTATATGCCAAAAAAACCATCCCCGAAAAAGTACAAAAAGTGACATTGTTCAAAATATTGGATACCCCTGCTGAGAATTTCACAAAAAAAAATTAATAAACTAAAATTCTCAGTTTTAGTTTAGTTTAACTATTTAAAAATAAATTATTAGTCTAAATTAAAGGAGAAATTTATTTTAGCTATTTACACTTCTTTCTATCATTACGGTACATTCTATTTTTGATAAAAAAGATTAGATCATGAAAAAACAAATTACCGTAATTAAATGTACACTGTGTTGGTAGAAAAATAGTGTGCTAAAATTGATGAAATAAAAGCTGCTAATATACAAGAATGCTATATTCAAAAGTAAATAAATATTTCTAAAGCCGTGTATCCACCAAAGCAACTTGTGTCGTCGACTTGGTCGCCGACAAATGTTGATGAAAAAGTTTCAGAAAATTCGAAAAGTCGCCGACTTTTCGAGTCGGGAAATGAAGTCGCCGACAAAAGTTTCAGTTTCGCTCATGAAGCGGTACATCAATAGAAATCATGTCGTCGACAATGTTTCAAATTTTGTTTCAAACACGTCTCCACAGGAAATGATGGCTGCCATAATCATCTCATCTTCCTCATTCCACATATTGAAGTCGGAGGTCAACTAAATATGTTTCGCTATTTTTAAAGTTTAGAAACATTGTTATTTGGTGGAGACAGTGGAAAGATTCTCGACTTTTATCGACAATGTTTACAAAACCTTCAACAAAAGTTGACAACTTTGTTGACAACAAATGTTGCTTTGGTGGATACACGGCTTAATATACTGTATATTTTTAAAACTTTAATTTTATTTTCAGCCTTTTTTATATAACTTATTTTAAATATTTATTTTATAGTCACAAGAACTGTTTTGAACTAATCACCGTTAAGGATAAAGGACGATATTATTTGTTTGCTTCTGATGATGCAAATGAATACAATAAATGGATAACAGCCCTGACTCAGGTATAATTAATAAATTATTTGTTAAAATTTCCATTGTATGTGTATTGCAAATGGGCATGGTGGATATTATGTTTATTTTTTTGCGTGAGTGGAATAAATCTTGGTTTATTCTACTCCTACATAACATAGCATGAGTTATGTTTAGTTTTGACTAGTTAAAATTAATTCTTCCAGTAGCCAGTAGAGAATTTTAGTTTCAACAAGTTCTGATTAGTTATAGGATAAAGACTAAATGTACATATGGCAGCAAAAATCTTGTGCACCAAAATCTTGACAACATAAATCATGCCTTTGTTTCACATTGTAACTTTCAAACTAGCCCTGTATAATCTTCATTGATTCACTTAATTGAGTGAGGGTTCAGGGCTGGTTTGAAGGTTAGATTGTAAAAATTCATTTTAGGAAATTGTTTAATACAAACTATTCAGCTATTTGAAAGTATAATAAAGGCTGCATGGGGTTGTAACATATTTTTAGACTTCAAATTTAAGTAAACTAGGCTAAATAAAGGCATTTAATAATAATCTTATATTCAACCCTAAACATTTTTGATTTAATAATTTATTTTTATACAGTTGAATTTTTTGTAATTAACAGTGTTGGGTCTATTCCTAATTTTTGCTGATTCAGGTTCTCTAATTTTGATTTCCAATTCTGATTGCACTAATGGTTAAAAAAAAAAAGTTTCAAATCATTATCTAGCATATATAAAGGAACAAAATTACAAATTAGCTACAGTACACTACCTATTCCAAAATAAATTAGTATAGCTCAGAAACTTATCTTAAAAATAATAGAAAAGCATTGTAAGATGAAAGCTAATTACAGACTGGCATAATAGGCTGTCTTCTTGTAAAATGTATTTAAAGGGCTTCTCCTTTAAAGGTCAAATGTAACGGATTTTTTTAATTTTTTTCTATTATTGATTTGTAAAGATTTTTACTAAAAAAAAATTTCCAACAGAAAAAGAAANAATTAAAAAAATCCGTTACATTTGACCTTTAACACATTTAAAATTTTTAGAAACAAAGTATCAAGCAATTTGAATATGATACTTTATCAAAAATTATAATAAAAAAACTGATTGTAAGTAATTTATAATACACAATTTTCAGTTGTATAAGTAAATAGTAAAAAGAAAAAGAGAACCCATTTCTTTCATTGCTCTGTTTTCCCATTTTACACGTCTTTTTCCTTTACTTTTCATTCTATTCTTACATTTAATCTACTCATTGAAAATTAAAATACAATAAATGATGAAAAAGAAGGAGGAAGCACATCATATTCTGTGTAAAATGTATTAGCTCTTGAAGCCGGAGAAACTATAAGTACAAACATTACAAGCACAAAAAGATCAAGCTCTCTTATTGTATATCCAAGAAGCTATTTCTTTAAAAAAAAAAGCTGATTGCGGCTCTTAAATTAATTTGTATAATTTAGCTTTTCAAACTTTAGTTTAGTTGTTATTCTAGGAATATTAATGCACATGTAATTAAGGGGACAGTATTTATTTTATTTTAATTTCAACATTTCATTAAAAAAAACCGCTTTTACTTGTTATTTCCAAATAAAAGGGCATCCTGTTTTTTTTATCATTCCTAAGAAATCGAAGTAGGCTTTTGTATGTCCAAGTAAAGGCTTCCCCTCCCCTAAAGTTTCATGATGATAAAGTTAGAAAAATGAAAATGATAAATTACTAAAGCAGTTTATTAAAATATTTATATAAAGTCCTAAAAGTAGCAAATAATGCTGTGGTTGTATTTTGTTTAATTGTAAATAAATTAATTTGTGATTACAATAAGTTGGATCTATGGGCCTGATTTTATTTAATTTTTATAAATTTTTAAAATCATTTATGCAGATTTTATGCTTTAAAATGTGGATATTAAGATAGATTGGGAATCAAAGATCAGCTTTTAAAGTGTTTGATTATATCAATTCCAATTCTATCCCAAGAATTGTAGAATCAATGAATTGGGAAATTAAATCGACATATCATTATTAATTATGAAAACCCATAATGCTTGACCTTTGATATTTTGTTATGGTAAAGTTGTGATGTGCAAGATTTTGATCATGACATTTTGACGATAAGCATAAGATTTGTAGATTTTAAAAAGATACTTTTTAGTAAATTTCTTAAAAATTAGATATCATTAAATCTTTATTTGAATTAAATTTTATTTTATTAACTATTTAACTATAATAAAATTGTTAGCATTAGATGTTTAACAATTCAGCATCTATTAACACAAGATTTGTTCTCAAGTTCTTGTGTATATATTTTTAACAGAATTTTTGTCCACCTGCGATTGTCAACCAAGTTGAGGTAATTTTCAAATTACACAATTTCTTTTCTTTTTTCTTCTTTTATAATTTGCATAAAAATATGACAATAGATTACCTTTTTTTTAACAGTTCCATAATTTTGATGTCTGCGGCTATTTATATATTAGAAATGGATCTGGAGGAGTAAGTGCATACTAAAATCTTCTTTTTTTTTTTAATATTTAGAACATTAGTTTATAATTTATTAATATGTAATATACTTATATACTGTGCATTGTCAACAGTAGGGCTGGGCATTATCAGACTTTTGACATCATGATACTGTATGTAAATTATAATTTTTTTAATATATATTTTCTGGAGGTACAGTATATGTCATCCACTTTATTTTCATATGTTTATCATTAATGTTACTGATTTGTCTAACTAAAATATTGTATAAAAATGCTGAGAATATACCCTTAAGATCTAAGAAAAACAATTACCTGTATGGCTTTATAAGTCTTATATTGTGCAGTTTAATTTTTTTAACCGGAACCTTGTTTTTAAACAAAAAACATTTTTACTGTCTTTATTAATTTTTTTTTCTGTTTTTTTTTTTAATATCTAAAGCCTTGGAAAATATATTGGTTAATATTAAAAGGAAAAATGTTGAAGATTTTTCATGAGGTAGGTTACCAATTAAATAATATTTTTGTAAATAACTATAGGTACGGTAAATGATTAAGTATATACTGTACGTCAATTGTTTTATTAATAAATTGCCTATCGTGGCAGAGTTAAGCTAAACAGGTTTACACACTTCACTGACATAAACATGTATTTATGTCAGTGAAGTGTGACAGTGCATCAATTTAACTATGTATTAAAATATGAATTTTTGTAATCCTTAACTTAGCTAGGTAAAATTTAATAATTTCCATTTTTATTATTGACAAGACTGTTTTCTTCAAAATTGAGAACAATAGTGGGATCTATAGTTGCAATTGAGAATATTCTACTTAACTATGGATGCTATTAAACAAAAGAAGACATATAGCTTAATGGCTATTAAAAGTTAATATTAAATAGGTTCTTATGAATACAAATTTCAAAAACAGAGAGAAGAGATATGGGGTTTATTTTGATTTATTCTAAGAAAAATTATAACTAAATTCTATTATCCACTGTGGAAGGAAGAAAAGAAGGTGAAAAATAAAATAATACGGTAATAGATATTAAGTTATGTGTTGTAATACTCGTAATACTAGTGGGATGAAGAGTATCTGGGTTACCGATATAACAAGATTAATGATATATCAACACTATCATATAAAGTTGTATAATTCATGTAATGGGTAGAACTAGTTAGTAATGTATGAGATACCTGATTAAACAATGCTCAATGATTCTGGCACTTCTCACAACCCTTAGTATTAAATCTAGGCTGAGAATGGAAGTTCATACAACTGAACAATACTGTTACGGTAATTATAATTAATTTGCTATTCATCAACCACCAAATAAACAAAATTTTATTTTTATTGTTTATTTAACTGTTGAATAGTACCCTCAATATAAATACTATAAATTAAGGGAGGATTAAAATGGTTTCTTTAAGCAGCAATTTGGCTGAATTTATTTTATAAAATAACCAGTTTTCTTTATGTTTAGGAATCGGTGCTAATCCTTCAAGGAGGGTTATCCACTTTTTGTTATGTATGGCCTACATTTTGATGAAAAGATATAAAATGATTCAAGAAAGCTAAGAGTCCTGAAATATGGTTTATTCTCACCAAATTTAATTTAGTGAAATAATTTTGCATAGATTGATTGTTCATACTATATATTCAAATGATTTCAAAGATATACTGTACAGGAAGTGCTAGATTGATCGTAATTGTAATGGCTATTAATATATAGTTGGTATGTCAGTGATTAAGCTAAGCAAAAAATATAATTACCGTAGCCATTTGGATAATTATAGTAGACAAATTTTAGCAAAAATATCATGTTTATATCTAAATAAATTTTAATACTGAAATTTTCATTATTAAAGAGATATATAAATAACATTTTGGCTGATTAGGCTGAGCCAAAAATGAGCAAAATCTTAGATTTATTAGCATTTGGCTAAAATGCTAGTGGCAGCTTAAACATTGGAATGTTCTAATGGCATACTAAATAAAATAATGGTTGGCTTAGTGAAGTTTTTAGCTGTCGAAGAGATAGTGAGAATCCAGGCATGAAATTAGTTAGCATTCAAGTTGCTAATCAGCAATTAGAATCAGAGTGCTTCTTGTTAGAACAGCGGTAAGATCAGAAACATAAGTTGGCAAACTGTACGGTTGGGAGTGGGCAGGAAACAACTGCAGCACTTGAAGTTGACATGCTGAGTGATAAGACGTTGGCGTTTGGTTGATAAGATCTGGAACAAAGTCTTTTATACCATTTCAGGATGTACATTGGATTTAGGATTCTCCAATAGACTTGCTTGCTTTTAATTCATTAGGATTACTAGCTTTAATCCTATGGAGATTGACTCCCCTCATCCTGATATCTTTTGTTTCCACTATGGCCCATATGTCCTATCAAGGAAAGATCTGGTTAGTTTTTTTTTTTTGTTGAGTGTTGCTTTGACTGCTATTTAGGCGCCATTTATGACCAGTTTTTAGAACCTTTGACATTTACAATATACTGGATAGTTTTTCAAAGTCTATAAATGTATTTATCTTTTCCATTGTTTATGCCATATTTCTAATGCCATTACAAATATTTGTTTGCTAATATAGCCTACTCCTAGTGCCATATAGAGACTGTGTCCTATTAACATTCCAATATATGATTTTGATTATAATAATATTGGTACGGTACTTTAAGGTACTGTATCGTATTATGTACAATATGTACATATTCAATAGTATTAACACAAGCAAATACACTAGATATTTACAGTATTAGATGTTGGTAGGGCTAATACTCATAATACAAAAATAAGACTATTACAAAATATTTGCTTTTTGAGTTTTAATTATACTGTATTATAGATTTTCAGTTGTTACCAATATACTCTATCTTATTGATAGGGTGGAGATATTATCTTATATCAACCTATGACATTTGAGCTTGATTTGTTTTAGCATATAATGGTGAAATGTGTGAACTTTAAAAATGACAGCTCTATTTATACAATATATTTTTTAATGTAATTTATCTGAATTAAATATTTATTTCTATTTTGTTTATAAAGTAGACTTTATTTACATAATTTTTATTTATGAAAATATATGTAAATAATAGCTTTTATGAATTTTTAACCATTATTGTCCGCTAGTAATAGGCTCCTATTGAATCTGAAAGCACATTAGTTTTCTATTTTTTTATATTGTTAAACTATTCTTTAGCTGATTGACTACATTTTTTATCTTTTTAGAAAGAAGCCATTTCTGAGAAATTGGATTTAAAGAAAACTATCTCAATAAGTAGGTAAATTTGAATAATAATTCATTCATTTTGGAATTAATTGCTCTTAATTTCTAAATATTTTTAACAACACATTGAATATTATTTAGTATAATAAATTAATTCAATTTACTAAGAAAATAAAACTGGGATTTATTTATTTTATTTTTCTGGACCTTAAATTTAGTCCTCAGATAATGACAATCAATTCAGACATCATTCTCATTGATTCACTAACTTCCATACTTTTTTTTGGAGTAGGCTATGGAGAGAAAATATTTTTTTCTCCATAGCATTGATTGCATAGACAATGGCCCAATCCAATTACATACTTTTTCTCAACGTAGGGATATCACAAATAAGCATTTCCAGACTTTACAATCAATCTTGTCGTTACAATGCTTTGGCCCTTTATATTCTACTTTTCAAAGCAAGAAAGTGCAAATGCGATGCAAATTCATACCATGGTCTAGAATAAAAAAACATTTTTTAAATTTCAACTTATAAGAACAATGGCAAAAGTAAAAATGAACATTGATTTCAATTTAACATGTAATTTTTTTTATAATTGGATATTGTTTTTACTTGTAACAGTGCATAGTGTAATAATCACCATTTTTTTTTTCACTTTTTATATCGATCATTGGTAGAATCCTATAATAATCACCAAATTTTTAGATCAGAGTCAAGATTTAAATACATAGGATGTGTGTGGACGATTTCCCATCAGATTGAGAATGGATGTCTAGAGGGGGGGGGGGAGATTCCAGGTTCATCTGTATAATCAAAATAGGGGTGGAAGGTCTGCAAAACAAATAATGATTTATACAGTAGCTTTAAATAGCATTCTATTTGTATATCTTAATTACCTATTTAATTAAATTGTTTGTTGTTAAAAAAAAAAAACTTTATTGTTCACTTATCGTATTTTAAAATTTGTTGTGGAAATGATTGATTTTAAATCAATAATTGCTTTGAGAATTTGAAATTATAAATATGCAAATGAAAACAAATGATTTAATCATTTATTAATATTTAATTGTAGGCCTACTGTATGTTTATTTTTAATCTATGATGGCAAGAGTTAGGAAGAAAAAGAAAAGACCAAAATATTAATATTTGTGAATACGGTATTATAATTTGTAATGATGGGAAAAGAGTAGATGTTTATTTTATTTAAAGCTTTTTTTTTTGCAAGTGGGGGGAAAGGTTCTTCAAAAAGAGAAAAAGAAAATGTGAAAAAAAGTTAATTTCCAAAAGAAAAAAAAAAGTTTTATTTTGTGCTTTTAAAAGTTACTAAAAATCCATACAATTATTGAAGTTAAGAAAGTTCAGATTGCCATGGAGAAATGCCTAGGCTTTTGGATCATTTTGATTGGCTATAAGTTACTGTAAATGTGCAGTTATTTTTCGGAGTTGAAGAGAGTATTCAAAGATAAGATCGGAGGACGAAGTATATTTTGAGAAGCTTGACATACAGTATTACCTTGGAATTATCATAAATAAATAAAAATAATTACTATTTTAGCCAGAGAACATATGCTACAATGTTTAAAGAATAATAGAGTTGGCAGATTCATTTTGTTTCCATTTTCAAATATATTTCAAGAATTATTTAGAGTCTGTTGATGTACAAACTTTATCTTAGAAAGCCCATTTGAGGTACAAACTTTTATATTATTTATGATTTTTCACGGAGGATTTACCATATTGTTTCATTATTAGTCCAGGATCTGTATATTGCACTCGGAATATATTTATGGTCTTAGTAGATGTGAGATCCTTATAAACTTTTTCAAAGTATTTGTATCGTCTATCCCCGAGGCATTTTCCAATATTTCCAGCCCAGTAGAAGACCGTAGAGCTGCATTTCTCTCAAGGGGACGAATCGAAGAGCATCATAGCAGAAAGAAGAAAAGGAGAATAGTCAGAAAACATCAAGCACATAGAAGAAGTAAGAGAAGATGAAGCAGAATGATAGAAGGTACAGGGTGTATGAACGAACTTTGAAAGAAAGTAAATAAGAAAATGTTTCATAAAGCTAGCAAAGTAAAATTAGATACTAATAAAAAAATATTTATAAGAAAGTGCTCTATAAATGTGTCTAAATATAAAAACAAAAGTTTTGAGATTATATAGTATCAAGAGGGTAGGTTTTTATTTTTTATTTTGTTAGGCTAGGATGAGAATTTTGAGATTAGATAATTGCCATCAAGATAACCATAAATAACTTTTTTGTTGGCTTATTTGCATAATTTTTAAAATAATACTACTATAACTGTTTGTGACTACAATTTATCATTTGTAAATATTTTATTGTAAACGATTATCTAGTAAGACTTTATTCTAATAGAAAGAAAAACATATTTGTCTCCATAGACAGTATTTGATATTGTACATTTATCAGTATAGGCGTAGGATTTAGAGTGAATGAATATTAATTTGTATTTTAAACTATTGTGAAAATTATCAGACAAAATAAACATAGTGTGATTCATAAATGCTTGACTCTTAGCAATTTTTATAATCATTCATATTTTTGCTGATGATATTTTTTTTTAGAAGTAGAAATCATCTTTTCTCGAGGCAATCCTGAGAGAAAAAACAGGAGTTTTATTGTCTGCGTGACTCGGGGGTCGCTGCTGGCTTCCTTCAATCGGTTATACAAATCGTCATCATAAATTTACTGTTTATAAATCATAATTCCTATTGCAATAGTTCAGTAGGTGGTGCCCAAATGAAAAAAGTCAAATAACAGACAGGAGAGTTTCTTTGCTGCAAATCCAGATAAGGGAGGGGAGGGGGCTGGTAAGCGATAACCAACGTGGGGTTATACACACACACACAAAAAAAAAAAAAAAAAAACAATAAAGAGTTTTAATTTTTGAAAACACCATAATTGTACATTTTTAAAAGCACATGATCATTTGTTATGAAAATATATAGTATATACTGTATATATAAACGCACTGTATGTGGAGAAAAAGGAGAAAATAATAAACAATTTTTCTTATTATTTACTGTAATTTGCTAATTATATGCAATATTCTCTTAGAAGGGTGAAGTTTTATTGTATAATTTTGGCATTTATATAAAAAAAAAGAGGAAGAATAGTGTGCCTTGCTTTAAAACAGCCAAATTAAATATGCAAAACCTACTGTATGTACAATATTTGTAGCTTAATCACTACAGTAATGATTTCCCCAACCCTAATAGAAAAATAAATTGTGATTTTTTTTGTAAAACTGATAAAGTTAGATAGGATAACTGTGAGAAATATTTATCAATTTAATAAGAGGAAAAGTTGAAGATACACTTATTTTATATGAGAGCAATCTGCATAGCATAAATTACACTCGGCTATAATAAAACTTTTTTTTATTTATTATTATTTATAGAGTTAATCACTGGCATTGGCTATATTGAGACTTTAGATGATGGTCTGTACTTCATTTTGGATTTACCTGGCAGGTACAGTATACTGTATATATTTTTTATATACTGTATTGTATATCAGTACAGTATTTGATTTTAAATAAATTAAATTTGTTTTATTACAGACTGTTACTAGCTATAGACCTTGTTTAGAGAAATGATATGGGTTCAAAGGGCTGAAATTAGTTTTGGTAATTTTCCAGATAACTAAAATTTTATTGTGTATTTCTAGAGCTTTCCATACATAGTTGTTAGCATGCTCAGTAAGGTATTTTTAAATTTCCTAGATTTTTGTCAAACAAAAATTTAGGATATTTTAAATATCTGCTGAGCTTGCTTAGGATTCAGTAGTCATTATTTAAAATTTATGCACATTACATGTTTGGGCTTTTTTGATTATTTTGGAGGGTTATTTGTCTTTTATACATTCCTTTTTCTAGGAATGTATAAAAGATATTTGCACTATTGTTGAACTCTTAGGAAATTTTTCATTTTAAAAGTTTGTGTGTGTGTTTATTCTCCAACATGTACGCTTATTTGTCAATTTATGGTAATTCTATAATAATTTATAATATATACTGTACAATATATTAAACCTATATTATTGTTCTATTTCAATTCAGTTTTTGAATAAAAATGATTTATTGACGATTGAGATATTTTCATCCTTAGGCAAAGCTTGTAAATGAATTGTATAATTTTTATTTTATTTATTAGCCAGAAAATTAACTTTAGTTTTTCCTGTCCTACAAAATTTTACATTAAATGATTTTGATGTCATGTTTATCAAACTACTTTTTGCATTATCAAAATTCTAATAAAAATAGATTACAGTAAGGCACTTTAAAATGTAATTATATTATATACAGGAAATTAAATATCTGAAACAACCTCCCAACTGTAATTGTATCCTCTTTTTATCTTAATTTTTTTTTTTTTTAAATTTTTTAAAAATAGACAATTGCATTCTCACCAATTTAATTTAACTTCTTTTTTTAAGAATTACAATTTGTAGATTTAATAAACATTAATATGCAGCATCTGTTCTTATTTTTTATATTTTGCTAATTATATATTTAGTTTATGTAAAAAGTTTCTTGAATAAGGAAATAAATAAATATTTTTGTCATGGATTGATACAAATAAGAGCACAAGTATTTATCAGTAAAACAAAATTATGTTTTAGCAGATAAATTTACTTACAGCATTCTAAGTAAAAATAATTATGAATGTGGTTAAATGATTTTACTATAAAATAATTAGAATTATTATTTAAATTTATTTATTTTTAATTTGAGCGATTACTTTGTTGATATTAAAAGAAATTAAAATCACTTTTTTATTATTTCTATTACAGAGAAAACTTTCCTTTTTTTAATGTTAAAGGCTTTATGGTTTATGTCTTTTTTTAAAAAAATATTTTCCTGTATTTATTTGTATTGTATTTGTTTTGATTATGATAGATGTAATCTTATTGATTATAAATCTTTATACTACTTAAATTCTAAACATTTTATTTTATGGTATTAGAAAAAAGATTAACTTTGAGAAAATATAGAAAAAAATACAAAGGGATATAGTTTTGTCACTTTAAATATGAAAGTAATTTCTCATGTTTTTTAGTTTATTTAGTGTTATAATCAAATATTTTTGTATTTGTTAGAATATAATATTCTATTTTCAGCCATTTTTTAAGAAATATTTTAAAAACTAATTCTAGAATGCTTAAATCACATGTAGATGACCAATTCTTGTACTTAATATTTAAGTATTTTGTTTGAAAAA